>PPOJ03000005.1:0-253344 GCA_003708845.3 Sungouiozyma intestinalis | reverse complement strand
ATAGTTATCGGAAGGCTCATTTCTTTTGTTTCAACTCTCTTCTAGCTCTGACAGCACTTGCGAGTTTTCTCAAGACCGTGTCGGTGGTTTCCCAGCTTATACAAGCGTCAGTGATAGACACACCGTATTTCAAAGCAGATTTCCCTCCAGTCTTAGGAATTTGTTGGTTACCTTCATTGATATTAGACTCGATCATCACACCGACTATCGCATCCTCACCGTTAGATATTTGTTCACATACGGCATCGTTGACTTTTGGTTGGTTTCTGAAATCCTTATTGGAGTTCCCATGCGAGTAATCGACCATTATCCCGTTTGAACCGCTTGGTAGCTGGCTCTTAGCTTCAGCGACGCTCTTGGCATCGTAGTTGGTACCTTTCTTCCCACCTCTCAAAATCACAAAACAATGTTCGTTACCTTTAGTCGTAGTGATGGCAGCCACACCGTGCTTGGTCACGCCCATGAAATGGTGAGAATGCGATGCAGCCTGGCAAGCGTCGATGGCGACACCTAGAGTACCGTCGGTTCCGTTTTTGAACCCAATTGGGAAGGACAACCCCGAGGCCAACTCTCTATGCAGCTGCGATTCGGTGGTTCTGGCACCAATGGCCCCGAAGGATAGCAAATCGGCCAAGTATTGAGGAGAAATCGTGTCCAACATTTCCGACCCAATTGGAACACCCAAATTCGTCAAGTTAACAAACAATTGTCTAGCAGTTTGCAAACCTTTGTTAATGTTGAAAGTGTTGTTACAATCAGGGTCGTTAATCAAACCTTTCCAGCCCACAGTGGTTCTTGGTTTTTCCAAATAAGCTCTCATGATGATACAAAGATCAGAAGCCAACTCGTCAGATAATTTCTTTAACCTCGTAGCGTACTCCTGGGCAGCATCGAGATCATGGATGGAGCAAGGGCCGACAATGACAACGACACGGTCGTCCTTGCCACTGATGATAGCAGCAGCTTCTTCTCTGCCTCTCTTAGCGGTTTCTAAACATTTGCTAGTGGCAGGGATCTGGACTTGCAACAAAGCAGGAGACACTAGCGGATCATAACCCAAGATTCTGACATCCTCGGTGGATTCAGCTGGTGTTTGAGAACCTCTAGACATACCGTCTGATGAAAACATAGGACTAGTAGACATTTCTATGAACAATTCGTCGATAGTCGTCTATAAGAGACAAGAAAGAACAAGGTTACAATCTCTTCTAGCAGAGTTTTTAAGTACAGTAAAAAGACTTTTATAAACTAGATCTCTAATATTTCTACATCCATTACGTACACCAAGAATGCATCTGGAATAAGCTGTTTTGACTCACACAATCGTTCCATGGAATAATAGTGCCACAATGGTGCGGTGCATTGAAACAGCACGACGAACACACTGAAAATTTTTCAAGAATCGATGAGCCAACCACGTGAAGGGGAAAGCGGAGTGTGAACAAAAAAAAAACAGTAGCAGCCGGGGTTCGAAACACGGAAAGGTCCGATCTCTTACACGTGATGTGCACGGGATTCCTGACACAGAGATGCCGCAAAGGTACATATTGACGCTGCCATTACCCACAATTGCAAGGTGGTTAGGTGAGAGAAAAGGTGTCAAAAAAGGCTGTAGTGGTGTTGGTATGATGTTGGGTATGCAATGGGTTAGCAAGATTTTTCTACAGAAGAAAGACCTCGAGTCTTCCAGAGAAAAGACTATTACATTTAAGAAACTGTGTAACGGTGGGACCACGTTGCTGAACGATACCGGCGAGTACCATTACGTCTACGATCCTCTTGATGCAAAATTAAACCCGTGTATATCTCGATGCAACAGCAAGAAATGTAAGATCGAGCTTCTGCTGGATACAGATCGAGTCTTTGTGCCAGATATACATCTGGCACAACGCAGTGACTCGTTTTTTGATGACCCACTGGATATAGAGGTCCCCATACGGTCTCGCAAGCTTCATAGTAGTTGCAGTCCAGTGCAATTGAGTGGTAAAGTCAGGATAGAGACATTGCCGGATTTTGAACCCATTGTGTTGAGACGGCATCAAGTGTCCTTGAAATGCTATGTCGCCGAGTATGGTAAGACAGTACACACCACTACCGACCTTGTTAAAAAACACACCAAGATCAAGGAAAACATTACAGTTGTCGGTGGTAAAGATTTTTCCGTGTACATGATCCCTGTCACGCAATTGGCCATTAACCTGGAGACCAACGTGTTGAGCCAAGGAGGCAACGTTCACGAATACCCCTTCACGTTTGAGTTGCAACCTTTCCAATTCCCGACACAATTGCACTCCTTATACGGGATATGTCTCTATCGGGTAGAGTTGTCGCTGGCCTTGGGGAATGTCAAAGACCAGACCTACGATACAGTGATTCTCACTCGGAAGCTAGAACTGACCAGGGTCCTCGCAAACGACAGCCACAGTTACCGCGATTGCCCCTACGTTGTGGGTGGCAGCTGGAAAGCAGGTATTTTAATGTACAGTCTGAGTCTTGACAGTAGGATGCTCATTATCAATGAGAAGTTTAACATTATGCTCAATTTCATCATCAGCGCCCACACGCCGATACAATTGACCAAAGTCGCCGTATGCTTGGTCCAGTACGTGACCATTCCACGGTACGACATCGACGAGTGTGAACCCGTGACCCAAACAGCCAACAAGGAACCACATGTGATACGGTCCAGGTGGCCCTTGAGAGAGGTGGCTATCACGGGCCCACAAGGCCAACTCCACGAATTGAAGTTCCAAGACTTAAGAATACCTGAAAGGTATTCTCTCAACCCGTTCCAGTTCGAAAGAAGTACCATGGATGACAACTTAGCAAGAATAAAATACACACATAAGCTAGATTTCAAAGTGACGTTACTGGACCAGACAAAGGACTTACACTATGGGAAGCCCATGTTTTGTCTTCATTTTGCAATCCCAATCTTGTTACTAGACAAACATATGGCCTCCAGCCTCACGCTACCAAATTACCAACTATAAAGTATATACGTACTAATCGATTCACTCACCACAAACTTAACCCCCGCGGACAAAACATTAAATATTTGGCATGCATAAATAAAAATCGGGCCTGTACAGGACTTGAACCCGGAGTGTCTCACAGAGAAAGTGTGGCGTCCCGCTCCATGGGACCAATAGGAGGCGTGCGCCGCAAATCCCGAAGGTGAAATTTCCCAAAGCGGGAATCACCATTGCTACGCCACTCTCTAACACGCCAGCGTTGAGGCCCTATTCCTCAAAAGTTTCTCCGTCGGCTCTTACACCAAACCGTGTGGCATTGTGTCCCCGGGCCGGTCTCCTATTGGTGGATAACAGTTCGTGACCCAGCAGGTGTCTCAACACGCGCGCTTGGAGAAGTATCTTATCTATTGGCAGCGTTTATCTTGGTTCCAAAAAGCAGTGCTACTTGATTGTGTCATTGCATGTGGTTAGACATGGTTACATAGTGGGTAGTCGTAATAGGACTGTGCACGCCCGGGTGTGTGTAGCAGCAGCAGCATCATCATCATCTGCGTATATACATATATATACATAGTTTTTGAAAAGGTTCCGCTAGGGACCGCGCCGCTGCCCACTTGTAAGCGTGTGCTGACGTATATTAACTTGGAAGAACGTGTCAATTAGAGACCAATGGGCGACAAGACCGCGCAACTTCCTTCTATCAAATACCTGCTCAATGAAGTAGACAGGCCCATATACTTGCCTCCGCCGACGGTACCGAGGCCGCTGTTACCAGCGCCTCACAACATCACACATATACATACACGAACGCACTCACAAATCACTTCTCTGGCGCACAAAGAGAGATCGTCGCGGTCGAATCTGCCAAAGGAGACGTTACAGATCTTGAACGAGTGGCTCATTAACCATCTCCACAACCCATACCCTACCGCGCAGGAGAAAAGAGAGCTGCTGATCAAGACTGGATTGACTAAGATACAGTTGTCAAACTGGTTTATTAATGTGAGACGCAGAAAGATCTTTAATGACTATTATGACTTGGCCAGGACGAAAAACATCCATTACGGACAACCTTCGGAACAATCTATGCCGATGTTCCACGAGAGTTATATAGATGATGAACAAAAGGGCGTGGATAACGTCAATGGTGGTGTGAAGATTCCGTTGACAAGAAGAAAGAAATTAATGGATCGTCTGGTAGAATTGAAAAAAATCAGTAGACAGTGATGAATGGGAACGGACACGACGGTTATGTATCTTTTTTTCTCTCTCTCTCCTTATGTGTATCGTGTATCGTGGTAGTATAGTAATGTAGGAAAACTCGTATATCATTCTAACTTATATTTATTATATGGATAGAGATGTATCAAAAGCTTGAATCATTTTTTCAATCCAATTGAACGTGGTTTCAATAGCTCAAAACTGCACATTAGTCCCGTGCTGATGCTCAGGACTGCGCCCCAGTTTTCAAATTGGCCGCAGTAGTTTGGGGCGCTGAAAACGGTGACGAATTTTTTCTTTGCAAAAAATTCGTAACCATCCTCGACTACCATATGGCCTCTGATGACCAAATCGAAGTTGAATTTGTTACAAAATTCCGTGACGTTTCTCTTGGAGAAAACGTAAGAGACTCCTCGATCGTTAGCAGACCATGTTGACACATTCGGGTCTGGATCACTCCAAAGAATATCGGTGATCAACCCATCCTCTGGGATATCCGTTGGCCTCACGACATTTTGAATTTGTTTCATGTCTGTTAAGTCTGGCGAAATACCTCCATGGACACAGAAGATCTTATCCTGGATTGTGGCTGCCAAGGGCAAAGTATTGAAGACATCCACACACGATTTCCAAACCTTGGTGTTCTTCCGTCTCTTACACTCATCGTAAAAACCGTACATCTTGGTCACATTGGCCGATTCATGGTTACCTCTTAACATGAAGAAATTATCAGGGTATTTGATCTTGTAACAAAGCAAAAGTAAGATGGTCTCTAACGATTGCTTGCCTCGATCGACGTAATCTCCCAGGAACAAGAAATTCGTTTCATCTGGAGACCCACTTAACTTGAAGATTCTCAACAGATCATTGAACTGGCCGTGGATATCACCGACAATCTTAATAGAGCTTGTGAGTTTCAACAACGTCGGTTGTTTCAAAAAAATTTCTCTAGCATGGGCGCAAATCAACTGGATTTCCCACGTTCGGAATGGGAAATCTCTGTTCTTACTCTTCTTCTTTAAGTCGATCTCATTACAATTCAGCAGTTTATTAATTACTGCGTCCAAGTCGACACACTCTTTAGAGCTCGAATCGTTAGGGTACCTTTTCAAAAACACTGTATGCGCTTTGTCGTTCCTTTTTTTATTAGAATAATGCTCTGGAGCACTGCTTGGTAACCCATTTTTCAAACTCATTAACTTGCTCTTCGAGGAGAAAGCCGATGTCAGCACACTACTCGACGTAGTCGTCGTGGTCGACACTGCCGTGGTTGCCGTGGGGCTGTTTGCAGACAACGACGCAAACTTAAAGAAGGAAGACGAGGACCCGGAAGAGTACGACGATAGCGGTGTCCTTTCATGCGGGAGATACCGTGTCGGGCTCGACAAAGCCTTCGCCATCGAGATATCGATGTCCAAATGGAAATCCTTCGTGGCGGGACCCGCATTATTCGTCCTCGGAATTTCAATTGGCGAATGTCCGTCTCGATGCTTTCGATGAGACGTGGCGACACCATTCACAAAGGGAGCTGGCGACGCAGACCTTTTCGAGAGGTGGTGGCGAGACGGCCTCTGCAAACGGCGATGCTCACCAGGAGCCATGCCGAGCCCAGTTATGCCGTCATCGCCTTCGTCACTGTTGTTATGTTTATCCTTTTCACTGCTGGATGGAGCTTGCTTGATATTGATAGTAGGTATGAACCTACTATCATCAGGATCCGACGGTTCGTTGCTGCTTAATTCATCGCTCGTACCGCTTAAGTTAGATTGAGAAGCATTGCTGTTCGAAGAATTTGACTGCTTCTGTAGAAAATTGTTATTGTTCTTGGACGGGCTTCTTCTCATAAAAGAATCTTATATATAGAACCGCAATTTTCCAAATCTTTAATAGCTGTAAATAGAGGCACACTAGAATCCAATTGCTGAAATAACACTAGCACTGGAACGAATATACCGTTTTGATAATCAAATAAAATGTGGGGGGGTTAGTTCTCCTTATTGGAAAAACGACAGGGAAAGAAACTGAAAAAGCGGAAGTTTGGTAAAGATATCAATCGCAGGGATTGGATCCAACTAATAACGAGGTATTAACTGCAATTTAGGTGTAGTTCTAACGAGAATCACACCATTACTAATGGCTCAAGGACAGGTGGAAGACACTGAAAGTCGTTTTTTTTGTTGAAACGGAAACTGATTCCAAAGGCGAGTGGAGGGTAACGGCGGACTTGGTGTATGAGGAAGTTGCAGAGCAGGTGGATGATGAAGCAGTTTTAACCACAATGTGTGACGCAAGAGGTGGGTTTGACAGCGGTGTGTTCGATTGTGTGAGTGTTAAGGGCTATTCGATAGCTAGGAAGTGTGTGTTTGTTGCGAGAAGTCGATGGGGAGACCAAGCGGGAGTAAAGAGGCCACTGTTCCAGTCCCGGATGAAAGTGTTACGGAGGGCAATGGTGAGGAAATGGCGTCTCAGGTGGGCAAGTCGAGTTATGGAGACGAAGAGGAAGTTATAGAGGAGGAGGAAGAAGGCGAGACGAGATGTATTTGCGGTGAAATGGACCCTCCAGACGAGTCCGGCCTTTATATCCAATGTGAGGATTGCGGTGTTTGGCAGCATGGGTTCTGTGTAGGGATCATTGGAGGCGATAAAGAGGCTCCAGATAAGTACTGGTGTGAGCAGTGTAAACCTGAGCTTCATCACTTGTATATTTCAGATTTGGGTGAGAGCCGGTCTGTGTATAAACCCGTACAGGAGAGGAAGAGAAGTTACCGGAGAACTGTCAGAGGTGGGAAGAGTACTGATTCCGAGCTCGAACGTGACGTTACCACGGCCGTGAGTGAAACAGTGGATGACTCTGAAATTGTGAAGGACGAAGAATTGCCCACAGAGAAACCGCCATACGAGGAAGCGGTATCGTCGTCATCGTCGTCATCGAAACGGTATGACGAGGATGATAAACGGCTCCAGGACAGGAAAAGAGCCACGTTTTTAGCACGAGAAGAAAAACAGTATCGTCGAATGCTAGAGAAAGCTATTAAGGAGAGTAGAAGAACCTCGGTCTCCAATGTAAACAAAAATGAGGACAACGATGAGGACATGGATAAGAACAATTCACAAGAGGATTCCTTACCTGATGAGACAATAAACGAATTTGACGAAATAAACAAAGAATTACCCGCTGCCGACGACGAGACCAAGTTACTACCCACGCTGGACACCGAGTCAGATAATGCACAGGATAAAGATACCCGTGAAACGAGCATCGAGCCGACTGATTTGGCCGCTAGGAAAGCAAATAATATGGCCGCCGATGAGGATCCACAAGACGAGGACTCTCAAATTTCGGAGACGGCATCGACGGTATCAAACACCACAGAATCTAGTGGTAGAAGACCATACGCTGGACGAAGAAACCAGAGAGGCCCTAAACCAGGTAGAAGGGGCCCAGTGGGGAGACCCAGTGTTGGAAGACCCGCTAAAAATAGAATAAACAGAAAGAGAGAACTCAATAGTGGTGGCAGTAACCAAAGCTCTAACGGTTCTGAAGTAGACTTGAACAAACCTGTCAAGCCGAGAATACCGCCCCAAAGGACGACAATTAATGAAATGAGACGAAGAATTCTAGCGATAATGGAATTTATATCTCGAAAGCAATGGGAAATCCAACAAGAAAAGGAACACAAATCAGACCTAACTAAATTTATTGAAAATGAACAATTCACTAAAGAAGTAGAAGCTGTATTCAGCAAGCATGATGACACTTTATCCATGATGGATGATCTTAGTGGCAGCCTTCTGGCATGGCAGTCCAAATATGCTACGGGGGATAGTATATCTACTAAGGATGACCTTGAAAATATTCCCTTTGAAGAAAACGTATAATGTCTACACCTCTTCAATATATATATATATATATAGATTAACGATTGTTTTGAAGTCACAATTTAATTTACGGGCCCTTATTTGAAAGAATCAATATATTCCTTTGTAGATAGCATTGATGTGCCTCCCAGTATTACTCTCATGTTTTCATTTTTCATTGTCTTGTTAAACTGATAGACAAATCTTGATTCTTCGTAAGTAATACCACCAATAACAAATAGTACAACTTCTTGAGGTGGTGGCGCATTGCCATTGGGTTTAGTAGTGTGGCTCCCGGAAACAGTTTTGAATCTCTCTCTGGATAGCTTATTTTTTGATAAATCTGTTAGAAGTCGTGAAACTTCTGGAATGTGCTGCATATAAACATTATCCTCTGATCCCGAATGATTTCTGTGTGCATCCATCCTCGTATTAAATCTCTTTGCTAACTCCGTGAATAAATCATCCTTATCGGACCTAGAATTGAGGTTAGCAGTCTTACCTTTAGCGACATTGCTCAAATGTTCTTGTAAGTAACTTCTAATCTTATGCAAATAGTTAACTTCCTCAATGGGCAGTGCTTGCTTCAACAGGCCGAAGATCTCATTTATCTTTTCCATATTTTTATTAGAGTTAGCCCCCACAGTTTGGTCATGTCTCAAAATATAGACCAATGCCAACTTCAACTTATAATAACTATCCATAGTGCCGTTCTGTAAAATATCTATGATGGATCGATAATCCTCTATGTCGTCTTTATGAACTGAAACGTTTTGTTCAAGCTCACTAATTTTCCAAATATTTCTCTCCTTTAATTGTCTATCCAATTCACTTACCAATGCCATATGCTTGCTAACATTTCCAGACAGCTTCTTAATCTCTGGGAATTTCTCAATAAATTCCTTGATATCATCAATGGAATTTATAGAACTATTAATTGCGCTTTTATCCTTGTAACTGGACACATACTGTTTGACTTTATCGCCTAGCTCACCAAAATTCAGATACATAGTCTCGTGGAAAAAGGGATCCTGCTTCGACGATAAAGTCACAATCTTTAAGTCTTCTTCTATTTGCGGTATCTTAGATAGATCAACGACACCTCTCTCAATACCAATGTACTCATGTATCATCGATTGGTAAGTCCATGGTTGTAACAATGGTGTCAAAGGGTCAATGTTCCTATCGAGAATCAACAAGATTGGCGTAGTAGAATCCGTTGCAGTAAAATCAAATAAGACTTGCTGCTTCTTATCAATTTCCTTTTCAATGGATTTTGCGAGTTTGTGGCTCAGTTTACTGCTGCCATCATACCTTATCTCTGGTTTAATCTTAAGCGACAAAAGCAAGGACATCAGGCTCATGGTACAATTTGTTAACGCATTCTCATTCCAAATTTTATTTTCAGTAAAGATGTGGCTCGATTTGAGATCGAGAGAGAATAAATACTCATTCAATATCTGGTAATCCTGGAAGATCTCTTCAATTTTATCCACTACTTCTAAGCTGTCTGCTTCAGCCAACCTTTCCAACTGAGTCTTGCTCACCAAATTGCAGAAAAAGATGTGGTATTTCCCATATTTCGGGGTCTCTAGTTCTCTCACCAAACAGTTAATCGATTCATCTGTGGGCTTTATATAAACCAAACAGTGAACATGCCTCATTACATCTCTGTTAGGATTCTCAATGGTGTCAACAAAAAAAACCTCACTCTTTAGTAAGTCTGTCTGTGTAGCACACATAGAGAGTGTACTCTTAGTGTTCTGATCCAGCAATAAGGCTTTGATCCTACTCTTATCATCTATCGAGTTCCCCTTTGTATTGGCATTCTTACTCTTAGAATTGATGATTCTCTGAACATAGAAGTCACCAACTTTAAACAAATCCATTTCTGGTGCTTCCCAATGGAGTATATTACTGCGTGACCACCTATACAATACGCTTATCGGCTGTCCCTTAGAGAATGTAGTCATTTGTAGATTGTAATGCTTTATATTTAATTGAATTTACCATCTTATATTCACCACATTCACATACACTTGAACTTTCCACTCAGCAATTAGAAAACCGTTGACGCCGCTGGTTGTAAGTATATGAGCATTTGTGATCTTTACTGATTAGCTATGACACAACGTGGGAGAACCATTGAGGGTGAAAAGGGGAGTACACATGTCTACCATTCCAATAATAGCAAACATTTACGGCAATTTCCCACACGGATGAGAGCTAAGAGCAATGCTGGGTTTAAAGGATTAAGGAAGGTGTTGACACATGACGGAATCCCTAGTGATAAGAATCCGTCGCGGATTAAGTCAGCTGAGTCGTTATCTCGTAAACATGGGATGAGCTCTTTAAACATGTCTGTCTTATCGAGAGTGAAATCTAACCCATCTGTGAGTGCAGGGATCTCTAATGCGTACCACGGAGCGAGTAATCACAGTCTAGGAACCTCTCATGGCTTGAAACCGAGGAGAAGTAAAAGTACACACTCTGTACTGTCGCTAAGAAACGTCGATGAGGCCTTCGGCGATAACTTAGATAATTTAGATGACGAATCCGAGGATGAAGTTGAGTACTTCACTGATGAGGAGGATTTAGTGAAGTCACAAGAACTAGCAAAAGGGGATCAAGACAAGCAAATGGTAACTAATAAACCGGAATTCACTATAGGCGGTGGACAAATACGGCAGACTTCGGAGAAAAGTTTCCAGACATCTTCCAGTATAGATGAAAACGGATTGGAGCTAACCTACGCTTATAAGAACAATAATCTGCGAGACAGTTCACACCAAAGACATGACAGCGAAGACCTGATTGACCACATTATCGGCGCTGCTCCGGAACATGACCTTTCGACAGGATCTCATGTTCTGACAAGACAAAACCATAAACCAAGAGCTCCTCGATTGGATAGCAGACCTGATGCAGATAGTAGCCACTTACGTGAAGAAATTAAGAATGACTCTCCGGCATTGAAGACATCAACGGAAAATATCGACACTAGCACTAAATTGGAACCACAAGCAGGCTCATTGACAGATCAATATATACCAAACATGATCCTATCTCAATCTACAGGTGTGGAGAGGACTTTCGACAATCCCTTGTCTATTCAGAATTCGTTGGCAAACGAATTGCATCTAAAGAATCATAACCCCAAACCTTCTAATAGAGACGACCGCAAGGCTGAGGCATATACAGATCGCCCTACGGAATCCAAAATTGCGATATCTATGACTACGAAGACTACCCCTGAACCCAAGCCAAAGACTAGGCAGAAAGAGCAAGTGAGAGACAATGCTAATGACACATCGCCATTGTCTTTAAGAAGGCCTGCGAATTTTGCTAACTCATTCACAAGCCTTTCTCATAATTTAGAAAGGGCAAATATGACGAGTCTAGCTAAGAATAGAAAACCACCTACTCAAACAGCTCTTACAAACAATCCTACAAATAACTCGCCCACCCCATCTGCTAGCACGTCGATCTTAAACTCTTTATTCCTGAAAAACCCCACAAATTCACCGGCTAATAAAGGCGAACAGTCGAAGTCTACAAAGTTCAACAAGAAAAATAAAGCTGCTCAGGACCAAGTGAACAACTTTGCAGAGTTTCTAAAGTCAGATGGGCCGGACGCTGAATCAAGAACTCAAAGGAAACTATGGTTACAAAGAGAGAATTCTATCATGGACGTGACTGGGAACCATGATATTCAAGACTCAATACTGCTAGCTACAAACGTCGATGCGAAGAGAGAGTTTGAAAGAATATCTCATGAATATACTAACTTGAAAAGATTCTACAATCCGTTAGGCAATGCATTGTCAAGAGTCAACATTGAATTGAAGGATAAAAAGAAGAAGGATATCCTGGAAACACATAATATCCATGCCAAAGAACAAACTCCACAAAGTGAGGGTCAAATGCGAAACTCATTTACTCTCGGTTCTAGAACGCACAACAATAGTATACAATCGAAGTACGACACTACACATTTGATGAACGGCAATCATATGATGGAGGATTTATTATCCATTGGATCGATAAGCAAATTACAACAAACACTGGAGCTTATGTGGAAGGAGGAGAACGTCCTTTTCAATGAAGATACCAATCCTCTCACGAAGAAGGACTCCAACACAGGACACACTTTAAAAAACACTAAGAACAATGGTTCATATTCTACTATGACAATTAATAATCTACCTCACGCTCGCCAAACAGTGAGGCACAATACGATTGGGTCTGGAATTAATCTACATTACCAACACTCCACTGGAGGTACTTCGTTGCAACCTTCAACAAGAGCAGTCAATAGGCGTATTGGATCTACAGGAAACAAATAATCTCTACAAATATAGTTACAAGTTCATATTCATACAGATTTCCTCGGTGTTTTTTTTGTTTTGTGCCTACCATTCTTTACAAGAGAATATTTACGGTAATTTTAGATAACTATACCAAGTACTACTTGCGATATCGATGCTTCATCAGTCCATAGCCTCTGATGCCAATATTGTCAAAAAAAAGCATTAAAAAATATTGATGTTAACAAAAAATTTCAGTTATCTCATCGGACAGCTACTAGGTTCAATGAAATTCGACAAAACGCTCAATTTGTATTTAATACAAGTTCTCTGAGATGTCAGGATTAGTGGAATTGAACCATGTGGGTCCATCGCTTGCAGTCAAGTTCTTTCCAACCATTGGTTCGGAGTACATCTTTGTTGGAGTGGGTCCATATTTGCATATATATGATTATAGGCAAGACACATTATTGAAGAGAGTTAAAATATTTGCAAAGAATAAGATACATGGGATAGTGTTTGATCAGAAACAAGGGCTATGTCTTTTGTATGGAGGAAAATCGGTGCTTACAACTTCTGTTGAAGCGTTACTAACGTCAAATGACAATGGCAATGATATGACAAATTTAGAAATGTCGTACATGGAATGGATTATTGCATGTGAGTTCTCCTTTGACTCTGAACAGATCTACATTTTAACATGTTACAATTTGGTATTAATTGTAGATTTGAATGGCAAGTTGATACAGAAGAAAAGTCTTACCAATGAACGATCAATCTTGTATTCTGGGTCTATTAAAGTTCTCGGGTCTGATAAAGTCTTGGTCAATTCTGGATCTGTCATGGGTGGTGCCTTAATCTGGGATTTGTTCAGCGAGCGTAAATTGCATAATTTGACGGGCCATGAGGGTTCTATTTTCTATGTGACTATCAGCGATAATGGTAAATATGTTGCGACTTGTTCTGATGATAGGTCTATACGGCTGTGGGATATGGAATCAGGGAAAGAACTTCTTGTTGGCTGGGGACACACTGCAAGGATATGGAATCTTCAATTTTTTGACCAGGACTGCAAACTAGTGAGTGTTTCTGAAGACTGTACTTGTCGCGTGTGGAATATTGAGCAAGGTTCCGACCAGCTACAGTTACAAGACATTTTTGAAGTTCATTCAACCAAGAACATATGGGGGCTGGATGTCAATAATGCCGAAATGGTAGCTGCAACCTCTGGTAATGACGGTCGGATTAGATTGATTGATTTACAGAGGTCTAGCAGACATGGTGACGAATTATCAACTTTTTCGATGCCATCTATTGCACTCTCCGCTAAAGTAAGTTTTGAGAAAAACGAGATCATTAAAGGTTTTCAATGGTTCTCGTTTGGTTTGGTAATGATCACATCGCTGGGAAAAGTTCTAGTATATAGAAAAGACACTAACGTCTGGTCTTACCAATTAGCACTCGAGGATATCAACTCGTTTGTGCTTACTCGTGGTATATTCGAAGAGAATATTATAATATTCACCAACAGCTCGTGCAAAGTGGTCATCTTACAATTTGATAAAGATGGTAAAGATGTGGAAAAAATGGAACAATTCCAATTCAATAAAGAATTGAAAAAAACGATTAACTTCACTTTAAGTTATAACCCAAAGCAGCCGATTTTCTCTCTTTGCTTAGAGTCTCCCAATCGAAATGACTGTTTATTATTGGTTCAAGTTAATTTACAAACATTGGCTATAGAAAGCCAATTCCAATTACAAAGGTGCGAAAACTTTGTTCTGAGCTGTTCTGAGATTATAGACTCTAGATACCTTTTGCTAGGATCCAGGTATAGCACCCTAGCTGTCTACGATTTATCACTTCCAACCGAGGATCCGTTTGTCATTCGTAAGATCAGTCCAGGAGACACCATTACATCAATAAAACTGGTTGAAGTCAACGTAAAGGACTACCTTATATCTGTCACTAATAAGGATGGGTATTATAATTTCATTAAATTAACCACGAATGATGATGGAATAAATTATAGCATTATACATTCAAACCAAGTCGCCAAAGGGTTTTTAGAAGGGGCTTTCTACAATGACAAGAATGAATATATCATTTATGGTTTCAAGTCTAATTTGTTTTACATCTCAAATGAAACTTGTTCTTTTGAAATTTTCAACCAAGTTTGTGGAGGTGCACACAGACAATGGTCTTTATCTTCCTATAGTTCACCATCTGACGATACTATGATGTTAGTCTTTATTAAGGCTTCAAATATATACTTCCGGAAAATCTATGCTGGGAAAGTGCCAGATGCTTTAGAAACAGGTCAACATGGGAGAGAAGTGAGAGATATATCTATCTTGCCAACTAATTCTAAGGCCAAGGAAATCATATTTTGTACTGGCTCAGAGGACACTACGATGAAGCTAAACAGTTTCAACCTGGACAACAACGGCTTCCAGACTCATTGGACTATTCGTAAGCACGTTTCAGGGTTACAAAGGCTAAAGTTTATTCATAACGAGTTTATGATCTCTAGTTCTGCTAGAGAAGAGTTACACTTGTGGGAAGTCAACACCGAGTTCCACACTTCACCACTGATTTCTATGAGACAGAGTTTGCCAATATCCGGAGACAACCCAGACTTAAGAATAATGGATTTTGATACTTTAAAGTTAGGCCATTCTGAAGATTTTTTGTTGGTGACGATTTACTCGGATTCTACTATAAAAGTTTGGAAGTATGAAACTGTGTCGAACAAATTCGTGTTGCTGTTGTCCTTTCGTTACGAGACTTGCTGTCTATTGAATGTACGGTTCTGTACAATAGATGGCGAATTAAGAATCATAGTGACCCCAACGGATGGATACATTTTAGTTTACAACATCGACGATTATGTTGGTATAACTGGTGTTACAAGGACCCGGGAGCCAAACTGCGAACCCGTTTGCCCCAACTTAGAGACTAGAATAAGAGTACATCAAAGTGGGATCAAAACCATGGATGTATGTTTCCGTGACACGCATTTCTATGTCTTCACTGGTGGCGACGACAACGCCCTAGCAAAGACAGAGTTTCTTCTACAAGATGGACGTTGCAAGGGGAAAGTCATCGAACACAACAGGAAAGCCGCCTCTTCGACAATCACCTCGTGCCAATTATTTGGCCAAGACGGTACAAAATTGCTAACCACCTCAGTGGACCAAATCGTACGCCTATGGGATGCAAAAAATTTGCAATTGATAGCAAACGAGTACACCACCGTCGCAGACACAGGCTCTAGCGACATCACGAGGACTAACGACACCTCTTCGCTTTGTCTCATTGGCGGGATGGGTATCTCCGCATACCAAATCACATCTTAACGTCCTTCGCAAATAAACCAAATAGATGTTCAATACACACATAGACATATATATATATATACAAGGTAACTGCTCACAGGACGATATCAACCCGATCTTTGCTTATGTCTTTTGTTGGACTTACAATAAATGTACACTCTCCCCTTCCTTCTCACACAGTAACAATCTTTACACATTTTCTTCACCGAAGTCTTTACTTTGAACCCTCTTGAAGCCACGAGCCCCGCCAGCGACAACTGCTTCTTCGGAACAAACTGGCTCGTGGTAAAGAGAGGCCGTACGGCCGCGCTCCACACCGAATTACACGCAAACGGAGAGCCATTGAACCGGAACAAAGACCGCCCCACACTGAAAACACTTCTACTAAGCATCGACACAACACTCCAACGGCTACAAGCTACAACTGCCACCTCTGAGAGAGCTTACACACTGCAATGAATGTCCTGATGGACTGGGGCTCTTTAAAGATTTCGAAGTTTTAGCCCTGCTATCGCGAACAACGGAAAACCTAGCGATCGTGAAGATTTGGCTCTGACACGAATTTTCAGTGTTTTGATCTTCACTGTTGACAGGATCTGTGGGGAATTAGTTGTGTGAGGAGTCCCTGAGGAGTGTTCAGCGGTGTTATATAGCTTTTAATTGGTGCCTATAAGTTTCGACTAGTGGCAGTTCACGAAAGTTCAGCTGGAAAAGTGAAATCTGAGCGTTAAAACGGGCATTTCCCACGTGTTGCAATTAGCTGTTAAAGTGCGGTGCTGGTTATCGGATATTGCTTTTTGTGTTGAAGTATGGACCCTCCAGAAGGTGAAGGGATAGACCCTGTGTTTGGTGATGACGTGGCGTTGTTTAGAAACTATTACGAGGAGGATTACTCTTCGAAAGAGTCTATCGATCTCAGTGACGATTCTGGGCCGCTGCCTTCTAAGCCATTGTTGAACGGTCTGGGTCCTGAATTGAACCCAGACGCTTCGTCCTTTGGATCGATCTTTCTACCACACTCGCCCGTTAGACAGACCCAGAACTTGAAGGGCTTTGGGTTTGAAAATGATCCGTCGTGGTTACAACGGAATAACAGTACAGCCTTCTCGTTGACGTCTAGCATGCCTCCCCCGTTGCAGGAGCCCGGTGTACTGTTGAAAGGGTTGCCTATTGCCGACACGCAGTTCGGAGAAGGGATTCTTTCGCAGGCTGCAGTGGTAGCCAATGCAAACACGTACTTGAACCAACAGAGTAGACAGATTCCGCTTAATAGTGGGATGAACTTCACAAAGGCGTCTAGTAGGACCGTGTATTTGGGCAATTTGCCCAGAGACGTTACGTTGAAGGAGTTGTTAGACCATGTCTGCAGTGGACCCATTGAGGATGCTCAGATCTATGCCAAGAAGAATTGCGCCTTCCTGTCGTTTGTTGATGAAAACTCTGCGTTACTGTTTCTGTCGGAGTCCACGTTGAAGAGGTTGAACATCGAGGGTCAGGACATAAAAGTCGGTTGGGGCAGATCGCTGCCCATGGACCCCTTGGTGAGCTCTATGATCTCGTTTTCCAACGCGACAAGAAACGTGTTTATCGGCCGTTTGCATGACCATATCCCCAAGTTGACCCCCACCGAGTGGGAAGACAAACTGCGTGAGGATTTTGCACACTACGGAGAGATAGACAACGTCAAGGTCATCGCCGAGAAGGGGATCGGGTTCGTTCATATGGCTTCGATCCATCAAGCGATTAACATTGTACAAAATTTAATTGACGACAATAGCTTCTACAAGAAGCAAAAATTGGGGTTCGGTAAAGACCGATGTGCATTTATCACTAGGGAACAGAAGAACAACGCGGAACAGTTTCTGGGGATCTTACCAGAAGTGGAGAATTTAGCTCATTTCAATGATCGAAATTTCATCTCGAACGCTTTATTACAACAAACAGCCGCTACGGCAGCAATAGCGACCACTGCTGGCGGGCCCAACAATCTGGGAAATAGAAGCATCTATGTTGGAAACGTGCCCAAGGAGGCCAAGATAGAAGATATCTGCAACGTTGTCCGAGGCGGATTAATTCATAAGATCAAGTTTCTAAACGATAGGTCGATCTGTTTCATCACGTTCGTGACTCCGACCGCTGCGGCTCAGTTTTACGCAATGAGCTCTCTACATGGGTTCACCGTCTTGAGAAGACGTTGCAAAGTTGGGTGGGGGAAACACTCGGGCCCACTACCAAACTGGATCACCGATGCTGTCAACAACGGTGCTTCAAGAAACATATACTTAGGGAAACTGCCAATAGAGTCGCCAAAATTCCAAGAACCACAACTGAGGTCATTCTTTTCTAAATATGGGCCCATTGAGCTCATAAACTTCCTACCAGAGAGGCAATGCTGCTTCATTAATTTTACCAACATTGAGAATGCAATGTCCGCGATCCAAGATTGTAGGAAACTACCGGAGTTCGAGTCTATAAAAATCAATTACGGTAAAGATAGATGCGCTCAAGTACCACTACAAAAACATTAATAGGTCAAATACCAAGGAACACTGTTCCTACTTAGCATTAAACAAGCATTCTTTATTTTTTTTCTCCCCTTTCCTTCCAATCTTAACCTCTATGGACAATACGTATATATCGTATCCCCCTTCCAAGGCAAAGCGGTATTTAACCCTTTGGAATCACAAGATTTTAATCAAGTCACTACATGTGAGGCAAGGGATTACCCTTCACCCTGTTCGTCCTTCCAGTCGGCATTGTATCAGAGCGTCTTGCTCCACACTCAGTATCTCCGTGTCATTTTCTATACGGTCACTTAATATATAGAATTTATTTACCTTTGATATCCTTAATACGCTCCCTCGTTGCGTTTAGACATTGAATGCAATTGGTTTAGTTGTATATACTGTGCCAACTTAGTTACTAGCTCTAACCATTGGCATTGATCAGGAGGTTCATTCAGTCGATAATAAGTCGTGTTACTGGTATTAAAAGTGTCAATAAATTTTGATGTCCGAGGAGACCATGGTCAAGATAGTTTATCCTAGAAGTTCGGATACGTTCGAAGCTTTGAAGATAGCCGGTGATTTCACCGATTGGAAAGTCGAACCAATGGTGTTGGACGAGGGAAAAACCTGGAGTTACACTGTGAATAAAGCAGTTACAGCCAAGGCGTCCCCCCAGGCTCTTATCCATTTCAAATTCATTGACGACAAAGGTAACTGGTTTACTGTTGAAGAGTTTGATGTCGAGGCCGACGAGCACAACAATATGAATAACGTCCAAAGAGTGGACGTTCACAAAGATGATAAGGAAGCTGTGTCTGAAGACGTCGTGACGCCCGTAGATGATGGTCCATCCAGACCGGTGCCATCGCTAAACGACAGCCCAGTGTCCAGCAGCGATGAATCACACAAGTCTGCCGAACAATTGGACGCTCAGACAAGCTCCGATATGGACGAGACGATGATTATAGTCGATAACGAAATGGCAGGTAAGAGCTTGACGCCTCCACCGGAGAACTTGAGTTCTAGAGACTCCAATGGTGAAGACGAGACGATGTTTTACTCGCCAACCATCAAACGAGAGACAAGCTTGGTGGAGAAGAACGACGAGTCGGTGATTATCATAGACCCGACTTCCGAGAACGTGGTGAAGGAAGACACTGTTGCGAAGTTGAGGAATTCAGCTACAGAGTTGGGACCCTCAGAAGAGTACCAAAACATCTTACAAGTGTTGCTAGGTGCGTTTGGAGGATTTTTCACCTCCATCTTCGGCTGGCTCTTCCAGTCACAAGAGTAAGAGTGCAACCTCCATGGCGTGAACCCGACTGAATTTTCTATACATATATAAGCGAATACGCTGGGCCATACCAGTGGTAAACACTTCTACGCAGATAATTGGATGCGATGGCCTTCCAATCGTTGGCCATTGCAGAAAATTTTTCAAAGCTTTTTTGTATATAAAGAGAGCGATGAGTTGAAACTTTTCATTACTTTTATTTACAACTATTCCCATTTACAAAGAGACCAACGCATTTACACAGTCGATCGCAACATATACAGCATCCCATTGAGGTTGGACCCTTACGGCGTCCGTTTATTGATTTAAGCATTTTTTTGACCCATGACATATGTGGATATGTGTTGCTTATTACCGAGTTTCAGGATTCAATTATCTTGGAATTTGGTAGTAAAAATTTGGTTGAACTGGAGACTAAACTTTTCTTTATTGATCTTGGGTGCAACTATTCATCTGTTGTTCTGACTTTGTTGGAATCTAAGGGTTTACCTTCGTGTGCCCGGATGAGAATCGTTGCAAGGATCGATAATACATTTTAATGAAATACTCTCAACACATTCTTTGTAAACCTGGAAAAAAATAAATAACTTATACCCGTGCCTCCCATTGGGATTAGTTATCCTCGTTGCGTCGGATCATTCTGAAACTCGAATTGAAACCTAGCAGTTCGTTGATTCCTTTGGTCCAGTCGTTTTCACTCTTGGCTACGCAATAGATACCTGCTCTGTGTCTTTCATTTTCCATCGGCTGGACGTTCATGCTGGCGTTTGGTCCTGTTCCTGGTTGCATCCCTGCCTTTGGCGCAGAGACTTGCAATGCTCTCATCGCGTCAGCTTTTTCCTTCCTTGTCTTGGACAAGTTCGGAGGTAGCTGAGTCCCATCAATATATATGGTCCCAACTTCATTCACGACATGGATTTCATCTCCCACATGGAGGTCGTTATGGGGTATCCCGTCCACTGACAGGTTCACCACATTGTTTATTATCTTTTGGTTCATCTTTGAACTGATCTTGATCTTGATATGAGACGTGTGAGGTAGGATCACAGGTCTAAACGATAGCGAACGCGGACATATGGGGGTCAGCATGATCGCTGGCACTAAAGGCGAAACGATAGACCCCCCAGCCGAGAGCGAGTACGCCGTGGAACCAGTTGGTGTCGCTAGTGCTACACCGTCTGCGACTGTTCTTGTTAGAAATGCACCATCGATGTAAATGTCCAAATTGGCCAAATGAGGCGAGTTGCCTCTGTGTAGAAAGATGTCATTCATCGCATGGGTGACCATAGACTTGTCCTCGTTCCCCTCATGCCTCACTACGTGGCACTCAAGTCTTGTTCTATGCAAACATTTTGCCCTAGAGTGGATCACTTTCTCAAACACTTCCTTATGCTCTTTGAAATCAAACGGTAAAAGGAACCCCAACGTTCCTAATGAAAATGCTAGGACAGGAGGTACCTGCGAGTTCCCAAACATCGATACCCCATGTAGAATAGTACCATCACCACCAAGGGTCACCAGAAGGTCTGTCTTGGAAACAATCTCCTCGTTTGTGCCTGTATAGAGGACGTGGGGCCTTACCGCATTTGCATTTAACGGGTGATTGAAATCTTCAGAAATCTCTTCTGCCACATCCGGCTGTACAATGACGTTGATCTGTGGGTATCTGTCATGCAAATGTGTTATGAATTGTACCATTGCTTCTCTAGTCGACGGTGTCCACGGTTTCTTAGTGACAAAGACATTTTGCATAGGTTTGTCCCAAATCAATGCCTGCAATTTAGAGTTGGGAGAGTTAATGAAGTCAGCAGTAGAACTGGTCCTCAGATTAGATATAGGCTTCACCTTAACTAGGTCGCTCTTGCATCTAATGAACTGACTCAGCAGTGTCTTAGAAGGCCTTGTAACGTGGACCAACAGCATCCTTGAAACGATTGTAAGTTCAAAATACCAAACTTAATTACCAATTTACCAGAAAACAACTCCTACAAGTTACAATTCCTATAACTTAACGTAGGATCACCAGTGTCGAAGGGCTCCTTTAAAAGGTAATATAAGTAACTTATCAAATTTTTTGTATTATATTATAATGAGATGACCTTATAATGCGCTAGCTACAACTCCAAAAAACCGGAGATACCTTCTCTAGGTCGACCCACGTCCCATGGGTGGTAGTGGTGCCCACCTGCGGTGATGGGAATGTAGCTCTTAGATGTTATTATGTATCGATCTATTTAAATATTGGGAGTGAAGCTCAACATTTCAAATGGATGTGATGACGCTTCTCTTCCTCTCTGATCTCAAACATCATTTGTACTGCAATGAAGAGACATACTGTAGAAGTAAAGAAAAACCGTAGGCCATCTCTTGTCAGTAACATGTCCCTTAGGAGGGCGGCGGTACCATCTGAACCCAAGCAAAACCCAAACAAGTTTGCAATCATCATCATCCAGATATTAGCGACCCCGCCTAATGCACACAGATGCCTGTACCACCACTTCGAGGTGAGTTGTGGGGCTTGCTTAAAGTGTGTGGTCAGCAGCATCTCCGGTAGCAGGAAGAACACAACAAGCCACCCCCATAACAACAGTTTCAATTGAATATCATGCCAAATAGCTACGAAGGAGAACACAGCCAGAGAGGTCAAGATCCTGCTCTTCGACCCTCCCAGGGGAACGTATATGTATCTTATAATCCACTTATTGTAGGACCTGTGCCAAGCTCTCCAAAACGCCAAAGCGCTATAGTTATTGTTCACCCATCTGATCATGTTTTCTGGGGCATCGATCCCATCGAGCAACGCCCACAGTCTGAACAGTCTCCACGGTATCAGCAGTTTCAAGTAGATGATATTTAAGTTGAACAACCCTATCATGGCCATTTGGAACGGTGTGTCGCCCTCCCATGCTTTCCTCTTCGAGATGGCCCCGACGTAGATGTAATGCAAAATGAGTTCCATGGCAAACACCGTGAGGGCAAACCGAACCGCATACTTAATAATCCTCCTAGAGTTAATAGAATCTAATGCCATCCTTCTTTGGTAAAGGAAATCGTTGAACGTAATAATGGGTCCCGCAATGAATAAAGGAGTGTACGTCACGTACGTGATGCAATTGATAAAATTGTAACTCTGTATTGGATGAGGAGTCGAAGTCCTTAATCTTTCGTTACTCACTTGAGCAAACGTTGCAAGGTCGATTTTTTTCTCACTACTGTTATCCCTGCCATGGAAGGCTTCCAAGTAATCTAGGTTATACGAGAGCACTCTTAGCAACGTGAAATTGTAGAAAACGTCCCATCTTGGAATGATCCCTTGGAAATTGGTCGGTACCACGTCTAAAAAAGGCAACAAGTGGGACCATTGGTAAGTTCTAAACCGGTCATTTAGAAACAGACTTCCTACCCCGTAAGTCCAAACCAGGACGAGGGCTAACTTATATTTGGTCCTAAACAGTCTTGCCAGTGTAAATAAGATCACTATGTGACAAACGATCTTTACTGCGTTAATTCCATGAGCAGCGATTAGAAACACAACACCAAATATGGTATCAAAGCTGGCATTGTTCCCTATCGAGGGCAGCAACCATATCGTTGCCCTCTTCAATAACAAATGGCCCGTCACGAGTGTAACCAACAGTGGGAAATTGTCTCTGAAAAACCTGTACTGAGCATCGCTATTGTCCACTTTCCGCCCCAAGATCCACCCTGGAGATAGCAATGGCTCGATCTTGTAATAGTTCAAAACATTAGCTTCGTTACTAGCGGTCATGGCAGTCCAAATCATCATTGGAACAGCGATGACAAAAGCCACATAATAGAGTTTAAACTCAATTGTCCACCACCGGGGCAAACTCTCCACGTTTCCCCGACCATTACTGGCCCGTTTCACCTTCTCATCACGCTCCGATGGCTTCGAATCTGTTTGCAATGCCAAGGGTAAAACTCTGCCATCCAGTTGTTCTACATCAAAAAATTCTCTTAAACAAGAGACTAAAAGCCCTGTCATACTGCCACACAAGTACCAGTAATAAAGTTACCACCAAGTCTACCAACAACCAGTCGCACAACACAGTTTCGGATCTTTCGCTTTTAATGGGGGTTTGACGTTCTATTAAAACCTGCTTAAGTATATAAATACAGCTATTTACTTAGACACACTCTTGTACTGAGACCAACCAAGAGATACGAGCTGACTGCGTCTCATATCACCATGTTAAGAGTGGCTACAAGGAACAGACTGATCAACAACCTGTATTTATCCACGTTCTTGGTCGCATTTGGTTCCGTGGCCATGGGCTCCTTGCTACCGTGTCCCGCACATACAGTGAATTCGGACACTCCGTTGCCAGAGGAGAAGAAGAAAGACGTTACCAACACTCAGTGAGGTCCCTGTATATATCCAAGTCCAGCTAAGCGTTGACTATTGCGGGGGAGGACCGCCCCAACTGATCTTATTTATTCTTTACACCAACCATATACTATTTATAATTCATATACAGTCCCACCAGGGCAACAGACGTGTCGTCTGATCCCGTTGTGTAGTAATTCAGAAACTCAGCAAGTCTATTTCGCCAGAGTCTACTTTTTTCGATGGGTTTGTTGCTGAGGATGACGTTAATTCGCCAAAGATATCATCGTCTTCTTGCGTTGGCACATTGCTGGCAGTCTCTGTAAGTTTTGCAGTGTCCTGTTTGGGGGCACTGTTTGAATTGCTCTTTGCTGTGGCAAACAATGAATTAAATGGATCATCTTTCTTCGTCTGAGTGGCCACTGCTGGCACCACTTCAGGGAGTGAGAACAGGTCCGGCGTTTTTGTAGTGGCTGTGGTGGTAGCTGAGTGCGATGGTATTGTTAATCCGGCTACCGTGGTGGCCACAGAAGGAGCAGCCGTGGGTGCTGCGGTTTGAAATTCTGCAAATTCGTCATCGTCATCGTCATCGTCACCGTCGTTGTCACCTTGTTGGGCCCCAAATTCAAACAAATCCTCTGCGTTGCCATTCTCAGTTTGCGAGGGTGTATCCTTGAACCCACCGCTACGAGGTGGGTCGAATTGGTCTTCGTTATCGCTGTCGAAGTCCGCACTTACGCTTATGCCGTGGCGGTTTGACCTCCCAAACCCGGCCTTGGGATTTAACGCAGAAGATGCAGACCCTCCTGCTACACCTTTATACTTCTTGGACGTCTCTCTGGCCTTCTTCCTCTCCTGGCGGATCAATGTGTCATCGGATAACAACTCCAGCAGAGACTTGGCTTTGTTACGGACGTTGATCCCTTGGTCTCTGCCCTCGGAATCAATGTAATGGAAGTTCTCCAACACGGAGATCAACCGTACTCCGGATCTCACGTCGTCGATAAACCGCTCCGCTCCATGCTTGATCAAGTAATCCAACAATTGTAAAGCCTTGTAGATCTGTCTCCACTCACTCCCAGCCTTCTCAGTAAACCTTTTGAAAACCATGCTCAAAACCTCCTCTCTCTCTCTCAAATTATACGTGCCTTCGCTGATTTGCTCCATCAACGTCGAGGAGGCCCCCCACGGCTCGTTGTTCGTTGCCTCACGCACTTTCGCCTCCATTTCAGTGTAATTGAAGACCACGTTTTGGGCTTTCCTGAAGTACTTCTTGGCGTCATACAACGACAAATTCGACAGAGTGTCTTCCAAACTCATATTGCAACGCTCACCTACGCTTCCTCACTGGCTCACTGGCTCACTGGGGACTTTACAACCCAGCTTTGGACTGGTAATAAGAAGAGGGTTGTTACCTATTTTATTATATTATAATATATACTTAGACATCAGGGTCCTACAGCCGATCGACTACAACTCACCAGAATCCTCGATGACTATCTTGGCCCTAGGAGCACCTGAAGGGGACCCTTGTGCCTCGATGGCCTTCACGACGTCCATCCCTTTGATGACTTCTCCGAAGACAACGTGTTTCCCGTCTAACCAAGGGCATGGGACAGTAGTGATGAAGAACTGCGACCCGTTGGTGTTGGGTCCCGAGTTAGCCATCGAAAGAAGACCCGGCTTCGTGTGTTTCTTGTCGAAGTTCTCGTCTGGGAACTTGGACCCGTAAATGGATTTCCCACCAAACCCGTTCATCAGGTCCGTGTCACCACCTTGAAGCATGAATTGAGGGATGATACGATGGAACGGAACGTTCTTGTAGCCGTGGCCCTTCTCACCAGTGCACAGGGCACGGAAGTTCTCAGCAGTCTTGGGAACGACGTCGTCGTACAACTCAAATTCAATTCTGCCCATTTTGGTGCCGTTCATTGAGGGCTCAAAGAAGACTTTGGTGCCCAAATTGATGTGCGTCGACGACAGTAGACGGCGTGTGTGTTTGAAAGTTAACCCAGTTCTCAACATTCCGGTGCTTGTGGTGGTATGCTTTCCTTTATGTGTCCTGTTGTCTACAGTGGTAATGAGTAGATGTATTCTTAAAATATTTCACTATTACTAGGCAGAATTGCACGCTTCTGACTGGTCCGTGCTCAATTGGTTCGTTATAGTCACTACAGTTAGATACTTGGGGGGGCAACATGCCTGTATGTGTTGGACTGACTACGTGGGGCTTAGCTTACGTTGTTTTTCCGGGTTCTGTTCTTGTTCTTGCGCCAGCTGTGGACTTGATAAAAGTGTCTCTTCTTGCCTCCGTTTCTTTAACGTCTCGACGACTCTCTTGTCTCCAGTGATACCGTTCACAGGTCTGAAGTATGGTTGGCACCTCCAGTATGGGATTGTCTTATAAGAACCGCCCCAGAGTTGTTTTTCACCTTCGACAATGACGTCCTGTGTTTGTATGTCTTCAGAGTCAAAGATCTTGGCCACAATGGCTTCGATTGGGGCAACTACCAATTTTTCCCACTCGTCAAGCGTGTTCTTGCCTCCCATAGACGCTATCTGTGCCCGAATATCGGTATGATGCGGCAAGAATGGTCTCAGGATCTTAAAGAAATGCGATTTCATTGCGATCCTGGAAGCATTCGATCCTTGCAACCTTTTCACTATATCAAAATACTCTCGAATCACTTTGTCGACCCTGGGAAACGTCCTTTCTTTATCGTTTAGATGCTCTGTAGCAAATACCCCCGGATTGTATAGGTTGCCCTCTGCACTCATGACACCGTCGCAATTAATTTCGTTCAAACATCTAGCAATATCCTCAGGGTACAAGATATTACCATTGGCGAAGAACACAGTATCCTTGGGTAAGTTGTCTCGCAGGAATTTAATGATATCCCAATCAGCTAGTCCCGTCTTTTGTCCCTTTTGTTCTCTTAACCTCCCATGGACAGTCAAGAATTGGGCTCCTGCAGAGAGCAACATCTTGGCGTACTCCAGTGTCTTCTCCCTTTCAGGGAAGACACGTATCTTGGCAGTGACTGGGACGTCCAAATTATCGTGAAGAGTCCGGACGAGTTTGTAAATAAGATCCCATTCGTCCATCAGGAACGAGCCGTAATGGCCCTTCCGGGCAATACCTTGGGGGCAACCCAGGTTCAAATCGACGGCATCACATCGGTGTGCAACCAACTTAGCAGCTTGCAACAAATACTCCGGATCGTTAGCACAGAACTGGACCACTAAAGGACGATCAAGTTCGGGATCACCATCCAAAGAACACCACATGTCTTTCCTGTACTTCTCAGACGTGGCAAACAGCTTCGCATGGAACATAGGCGTATACGACAATGTGGCACCATACTTTCTTGATAGCACTCTCCATGCCAGTTCCGATTGGTCGACCATAGGTGCCAGGATCCGGGTTGGTTTACCGATGCTGTTGAACAGCTCTCTGCCTCCTAATTTTTTTGTAGACTGGCTTAACATAACAAGGTTTCGTATCCAGGAGCAGCTGGCTGTTTTTATGCTTTGCAAGTAGCGTCCTGTGTAAGTTGGATAGCTCATCGCATCGATTAAACACTGGAAATTTTTCAAATATTGAAAGACATAGCGGAATATTGGTTAACTACGTATAATAAATATGACTATGGTTATATGAGTGTTACAATTAGGTACATCTGCGTGTGCCGTGTTGGGGTTATTGCGTAGTAGCTGACATGGTGTTTCTTTGTTTACAAATCCCCTCGTTGTGGATGGCTCTTGATTGTAACGCTTGCGCGAACAGAATCCCGACAGACCAGATTGGCGAAGCGCTTAATATCAGCAGACCAACGTGCAGACAGCCTGATGAGAAATTCAGATTATTTAACATGTTGACTGTGTTTTCAATCTTGGTTTCCACTCTCAGGAGATAACGTACCTGGGTTAAAGTGTACTCCAAAGTCCTCTTCAATTTGGGGTTTGTATCTATGAAATGAGTTTCAATCCTATTCATCACGTCGTAGATTCTCAGACATAAGTTTCTATCACTGATTTTCAAGGATTCCAGGACCTCTATAGATTGGTCATGGAATTTACCCTCAAAATTTAGTAAATACTCTGAAATGATCAGTATTGCTGAGAAGATACAAGTGATAGAGAAAATCGGCGTTGTGATAGATAGTGAGTCTGGGTTATGTTCCAATAAGGTGACAATGTCTATCCAGAACTCTACTATACTCACCGAATGGTCTGCGGCTTCGTATAGTGAGCTGTCATCGACATAGAAAGTTGATAGCATGTCATTCATAGAATTCCAATCCTGGACCCAAACTCTTTCCATCACCTTGGATAAATCTACACATTTGCGTACCTTCGCAAAATGGTATAATGGAATGATCAATCTCATCGCAGGGTTTTGATCAATGAAGGCAATGTTGTTCTTTGAGGGGAAAAATACACCACCATTCTTGATATAAAGGGCCTCCCAATACTTTAATAGTGACGAAATAACAGGCCTTGAGCGAGAACGCCATTTGTTTTCGTACACACTAAAAGGCAAAGGTGTTGTAGAATCTGCCATGTGGTTTGCTCTTTCAATGGTAATCTTTTCATGGACAGAGATGATTAGCGATAATAGAGTCTTGAAAGAATAGTTCGAATTTTGGAAGAAAAATTGATTTCCACTAGAAAGGTATAGTAAACAATTTTCATAATTACCATCACCGTTGGATAACTCGATCAAAGAGAATTTCGAATCCAGAACTATATTATACTGTTCCAATTGTTTTGACCACGATTGTGAAGTTGGTAAATGGAAGAGCATTTCATTGGGACAAGGGACACCGCATTTTAGATCTAGAGAATGGAAACTGCATTCCAAACCGACTAGAGAAGAGAACAGGTTTGAGATCAATAAGATTGTATGACATGTTCTGATTCTTGTTTGAACTTTTATAAAGTATGCAAAATTTTTCTCCATCTGTTCTGGATTATTATACCTTTGTCTTAACTCGTCTAATAACTTTGGATTATCCTGACATTCCAGGACATGGTCACTTTCAATCGGTGGTTTAACAAAGTTCTCTAAAGGTTGATTAATCTTAGTTAATTTCACCAACTCTATCAGTGTTCTTAGTTGAGTTTGCATGCTTTTAGTCACATTGATATCGTTGCTAAATATACCAATGAATGTGAGAAGAACGATACTTTGGATTACCCACAGTGGTGTGGTTTCGTAATGATTCTTTTGACAATCCAGGATTTTTTTGATTTGGAACCATGATATATTTGATAGCAACATTGCATGGTTTGAGTGAAATCCGTATAACGCTCCAATCATTGCGATTGTTAGGATAAAAGAGTAGTTCTCCTTTGTTGGTTTTAATGTTGGTAAATGCACAAAGGAAAAATAATTGTGGAATCTTTTCTTATAAAGTTGCACGTAATAATTCAACTCATCAGTCTTGGGGAATAAGTTATCTTGCAAATTGTTATCTTTGATGATTTCTTGTCTATACTGTTCTGTGAAAAATTGTACGGAGAAATCTAAATCTGATTGTTCCCAAGTTTCATCCATATCTAGTGGATGTACGCTAGGATTATCATCTGCTAGTTGGAATGTTGCTCTTCTACTATTCTTAGGTCTATCTGGAGTTTTATGGGGTTTTTGAACAAAGTGCTTACCATTTGAAACCATGTTCCATGCAACCGTATCTTTATCATAGAGAGTTTTCTGTCTGGAGTTGAATAATGTAGAAACATTATACGGTATACTACTCTCCACTGGTTCTACCTCTTCCTTTATTGTGGGCTGCATGTTATTCGCTATACTCTTAACATTTGTGGAAGAATACGAGTTAATCAACGCTATTAAATTAGCAGTAGAATTTGAGATCTGTGGGCCTATCTTAGTTTTACTAACTGGGGCTACCTTATCATTATTACTATTATTATTATTGTTGGTGTTATTCTCAGTGAATTGATTTTCTAACTCCGAAAGGTCTTGAGATGGAGAGGCAGCAAATCCAATATCATTGAAATGTTCATAATCCAAATGATCTTTAAATTGAAAGTCATCCTCAGCATGATTTAAAAGCTGTTCAAACCATTGTTCTCCGACAGTATTCCCTGAATTGGCCACTTCATTATTTTCAACTACTTGATTATTAGACACTGCAGTTGTATGAGTAGAATTGTAGTTGAATTCTTCTAAGTTTTGATTATCATGGTTATGTGGTGCTGTGTAACCTCCAGCACCTCCAATGGATGAACCCATAGTCAAAATATCAATAAAATTAAAAAAATCTGACACTTGGTCAATATGAGCACTGTTACTATGATTAGATTGTCTACGTGGTTCAACAATGCTCATGTGGGTATTTGAATCATTGTTCGAAACTGAAGTCTCAGTATTGTTTCTACTTTGAGTACTGTGATCATTGTGTATTGTGTTCCCATCAAGCGAAAAAAAGGGAAGATTATCTAAAGACTCGACATCTACTCCCATCTTACCCACTTCATGAAAGAATTGCTGTGCAGTTAGTTGTGGCGTTGAAAACCCCACCTGATGAGGCACATCTGTCATAAATTGAACGTTTTCCTTCATTTGTTGATCTGTTGGAGAGTCTTGCACATAAGTGAACGCTGTGGATGCTGAGAAAGAAGCATGTCTTTTCATAGACCTACTTGTATGGTCTACATGAGAAGGTTGTAATGAAGGTGATGCTGTTATTTCCACGCTGTTCTCGCTATTTACCGAAGGTGATTTAGAGGTAATAGTAAATGGAGACGAAGAAGGGCTCTTTGCCACCAATGACTCTCTATTTCCTATCATTGTTGGGGAATTTTTCTTCTTGGTAATTTTTTTCACTTGATCTGTCCTTCTTTTTAAATTATCCTTGGCGGCAGCCTTCTCAGCATCTCTTGCAGCTTTTTTCAATTGGGCTGCGGTTTGTGCCATCGGGTTATTTGGTGTAGGCAGTATGGTGTTTTTATTCCCACTAACTTTCAAGATGTGCCTATCGGTCTCAACTCCAGAAATGTCAATATCAACTAACCCAGTCTTGCTCTGAATGATAGGTCGGTATTCGTTTAAGATCGACGTAATGTGATTCTTATTATCAATATCGTTATTCACATCCATCAGGGCAAAATGCAATTTCTGTTGATGTCTTAACACCAAATCTCTTCTCGCAAAACACCTTCCACAAAACACACATAAAAATGGTTTCTCGTTAGTGTGTGATCGTTGATGTCTTTTCAAATGTTCTTGTCTCACAAAACCTCTCGTGCATATTTGGCATACAAAGGGCCGAGGTTTCTCTGTCTTGATGATTCGAGATTTTTTCGGTATCAAGTCCCAACCAGTGGTCACCGGCGAAGCTGTGGAAAGACTCATAGGTGTTATAGGATCAGTGGCTGAAGTTTTGGAAAGGCTCATATTCTCATCTGACAACTGTTGCACAACTCTATTAGGGACGAATCTCGAGTTACCAGCCAGACCCGTTTGCATTTAAAACAAAAATATGAATTCAGAGAGAGCAAATAGGACAATTAATGCAAAGCAAAGATTAATAATTCTTCTAATAAATACCGGGCTTGTTGGAAAAGGGAAAGAAAAATGTCCTATGGCGTGACTACTCGTTGATCTTAATGCGATGTGATGACCAGTCCACTGCGCTTCGTTTGCCTTTAACTCAACAAATAGGTTACTGTTGTGACAGCTGAGAAAACCTATAGAGACTGGGAAAGCAAAAGAAGAGACACACTAGAAAAATACAAGGAAACCAGTCTTGGTGTCCATAGCAATGTCCTTTTATTCTCTTCACACCAACCACTAGTTGCTTGTGTAAGATCCAATTTTTACGTTGAATTTGCATATTCAAACTGCTAGTAGCAACGGTCACCCGGCTCCACGAACCCTAATTGATTTTTTCAGGGTTCACACAAACCCTATTTTTGACATTTTAGACCTAGGGCTCTATTAGGGCTTGTGGTCAGCCAATGAAATTTGACGAAGCGTTCCGCGTGGGAAAATAGGATATAGCTTCAATACAAGGTACTATAACCACTGTTACCAGTGGTAGTTCGATTTGGATCTGAGGTTGAGAGTGTTGGACTTGTGTGGAACTATAAAGATATACATATTCTAACGAGAACAGTGATGCAGAGATTTCCTACGCCGGTTTTCAGAGTTTACTGGCCCTTCTTCGTTGGTGGTGCCATTGTGTGTTATGGAATAAATAAAGCAGCTAATGCTATGATGAGCTCTGACCAGTTTATTAATGATCCAAGGAATCCAAGGTTTAACAGAGGCGAGAAACTGGCCGTTCTAGAGAAGTAGATAAAAAAAAAACACTGTTCCATTCCTTGTGTATGCAGTTTTACCGTTACGCTTCCCTTCAGTAATGTGGGGAATTAGAATGAGATCAAAGAATTTAGTCAGGTTGTATTGAGAACCACCTCTCAGTCGATATGTGTTTAATATATATTCATTATTTAGCAATGGAGTAAGTGACTATTGAGATGAGAAATTGAGAGGCAGAACAAGAGATCTTAGACTCGCGTATGTATGGTTTATATGCAGAAACGACGTATCATCAATCATTCATGGCTTTCTCTATCGCCTGTTGGAATATATTCGATAAGTTCTTTTCATTTTCCAAACCTATGCTAATTCTGATAAGGTTGTTGGGGATTTCATTCGATTTCACAGCACTAGGGTTTAGAAGGCCGTAGGGACACACCAATGTCATTGTGGTTCCTAGTGAAGGGCCTTTGTATAGTTTTAAAGAATCGTAAAATTTCTCAGCTGTGACATCGTCAAAGAAAGACAACGATACAATACCGCCGAAATTTGTGCATGGTGTCTTCTTGCAACGGAACGCCTCGTAATTTTTCTTGGTCTCTTTCGAAGTTAAGCTTGGGAAATAAACTTGTTTGAAAAGTTTCCCCAGTTGTGGTTGGAAGACTTCATTGACTAAAAAATCTGTGGTGCGATTGATCTTTAAGATCCGATTCACAAAATCTCTGGAATTTTTCTCCAAGATCAACGCGTCCTCACACCATAACAAGTCTTCATACTCTTTGCAATCTATCAAAAACCTGTTAGCAAAGTTGTATAACTGGCTCTGTGGGTTCAACACTAAGGATCCCGCAAGTGTTTCATTGTCGCCTCCACTGAATGACTTGGTCAACGAGCTGCAGACAATATCCGCATATGCAATGGTGTCTAGGTTAATGAAGCCCGATAACGTTTCATCAACGATGATATAGAAACTGAATAATTCAGATAGATTCTTTAACTCAATCAAGTCAGCCATTCTCAACAACGGGCTTGAAGGTGTCTCTATGAAGACCGCCAGGATCTGTTCACCTGAATGTAAAATAGTTTTCAATCGAGTCATCGACGTTTTTTCATCCTGTGATAAATAATGCGTTTGGTTGAAATTTTGTACCATCTTCACGGTATCGGGATTAGAGTTTCCTAAAATCACTGTCCTTTTGAAAGGATTTGTCGTGTTGCCCATATTACCATTTAAACTCTGTCCCTCGAGTATATTAGATTGTGATAAATCGTCCTCTGAGAGTGTGAACGTAGATCTCGAGCGGGTGACACGTTGTGCATCTAATGCTAGCAGTAATCTATGTGCTGTGAATAAAGCGCTCATACCTGATGGGAACAGAAACACATCGTTCTCCACGTTGATTTGTGACCCTGAGTGGTTCCTGGACACCAAATCTATACCGCTGCCGTGGTCAACTTGAATAACATCAGAACCTTCCACGACTTCAAAATTCGTGAACGGAACTTCGACATCGATGGGTTCTGCTGGGATTGCCGAATGGAAAATGTGTGAATCAATTAACTCCGATGCTGCTGGTCCATCGATATCTTCTGTGTCGGAATGCGCATTGATGGTATGGAAGTCTAATTCCTCGTTATTGACATTACTAGAAGCTGTTCTGTTGGTGTCTAAGAACGTAGTGGAGTCAGTCGCAAAGTCACCTTCTTCTTCATGAGATCCATTCAGTTGGAAGTGGTAATTGTTTTCCTTATTTTCGTCCTCCGGGTCTACGACTTTTGTCACCAACCGTTTCTTTATCAACGTCTTGGCTCTATCGGAGAATGTAAAATTGAGTTTTCTACCAAATCTTGTACTGATAAACTCTTCCTCCTCCTCATTACTTACCTTGTCGGGGTTATCGTTCGTTTTCACATTCTTAGTGGATTTTTCCACGATGAATAGTTCGTGTAAGACGTACTCAGCAAGACGGCTAGAGATAATCTCACCACTAAGCGACCAATACTCTCTTAGCAGATGGTAATACTCGATTTTAACAAACGCAACTGCTATCTTACATTCTTTCTTCCAATTATGTTCTTCCGGCGTTAAGGGCTTGGAAGTAGACAATTGCAAGATCCTAATCTTTGCCACATTGCCCGTCTTCTTACGAACATACTCTCTGCAACGTTTTGCCACAGCGTAGGATGGGAAGCACAGACAAGCTTCGTTCTCCTTAGCGTATTTTTCCTTCAGAATGTGACACAGTCGCTCGACTAACTTGTTTAAAGTCGTTCTAGGGTACCCGTTTCTGTTGTCGTAAACGGCTGAGGCATCAGTATAGTCGCAGTCTAGTATCTTGGAGTATTCCACGGCACTGTCCCACGTCGGCAAATTAACACTAATCGCATGCGGCGAGCCAGGCGGAATCGTTTCACCAATCTTATTCATCGTTTCCTAATAATTAGTCTTGGCAGTTTTCCCCGTCTCTCGCAGCAGGATCAGCGTTAGAAACAAACCAAATCAACAAAAAATTTCTCACTTATCCAACTACACAGCTTTCCATATGCAATGGGACAGTTACCAAACGCCACTGGGAAGTGACCGTCTAAACACAGTAGCTATGTATAATCGTTCTCTTCAATAGCCAAGTTTTTTTCATTGAAAAAAAAAACAACAACACATAACACGGCAAAACGATTGTTGTAAGAGTGAAGATGCTAGGTGCCAAATCGGCTTTCTGTGTAGGTGAGAGATGTTTGGTTAGGTCAATTGAATGACGGGATGCTGTATCTTATCCCAATTGCAACGCTTTTATCTTGTAAAATGCAATTGCCCCGTTACATGATGGGTAACGGTCTGTCTTGAAAGATGATCTTGTGGAAAATCACATCCTCCATTGTGACCGTTTGATCTGTCTTTTTAAAATCGAGGATAGCCAGCGGGTTGTCTAGTTTCACTATCTTGCCTACGAGTTTCTGTTTATGACCTACATACAACACCGCAGTATTTTTCATTTCATCCATGGTCAGTAATCCAAACCGTATTATGTCGTTGCCTTTATGGACTTGGAACCGGTCCTTCAACTCGCCAGTGGTCACTGCCTTCTGCGGCACTTCTAAGTCACCTTGGATCTCTAGCATCATGTTTCCCAGCGGCGTGATAACGTTGACTTCTTTCACATTTGAGTCTAGCAATTTAGACATCTGTCCCGTGGACACAGTGACACTGGGCATATGTGGCTTGTGAAAGTGAGCGAGGACTTGAAGATTGCTGCTAACCGCTCGGGAACACGAGTTGTGCTTGTATGTTTCTCGTGTTTGTAGATAAGTCACTAGATAAATATTGTAGAAAACTTGCTTCCTTACTTTGTAAGGATGGCTAGTTAGTCGAGTTGCCACACAGAGAGACGCACGTAACGGTTACCGGGACATGCTTCGTGGGCTTAAGAGTGTCTTATTCGGAGATAAGAGGTCGTTGGTTCAGCGGTACACTGAAGAGCTTTCCGGCCTGACTGCTCAAATCCGTGATCTGGATTCGAATTTAAAATCAAAGGACAACTATGTTCGAAGCATACAGAGAAAGCTTACCTTCTTTGGAGGGGCTTTGATAGCTCTATGTGTGTCGATCATGTCGATGAGCCACCGGGTCAACAATCTGATGTTGCTCTTGGGCTGTATCGGTGGCGTATGCAGCTTGGTAGTCATCAAGTATGGGACGTTTAAACTGGCATCCAAGTACAGACAGTACCAGTTGAAAAGACTGAGCTCTTTGAAGGGACTCCACGAGCAGAAGTTGAATCGATTGAAAGAGGAGACCCAGTACAACCAGACCAGCTCACTGATCCGTAGGTTCACTTCCGGCGACGACGCCAACGACGACGCAATGTTAATCCTAGACGACGAATTAAAGGCGAAGTACGACGAATTGGCGCATTTGCAAGATGAATTGGCTAAACAGCATGAGAATATGGACAAGGACGAGAAGGAGGCCTGGATGGACAAATTTTTCAAAGTCCTGGGCGGTGGCAACGGAGTCATCCCGATGGGTGCTCCCATCCCTATCGCTTGTGGGAAATGTAGTGCGTTCACTGGCGTCTACAGATTGAACACTAGAGAGGCATTCAAATACATTTGTCCCGAATGTGGCTGGAAGAATTTTGACACCTCGCACCCCACGGGGGACAAGCGCAAAGAGGTGAGTATCAAATAAGGATTGACATATACAAGACAGTATATACGAAGATTATGTAGAGAACGACATGATAGCATTGACGATGTCACCGTTGTGGGTCTTCAAACTCTTGATAGCCTTGTTTCTGTCGACGTTAGCTTGTTGCATGACCAATTCGATGTCATCGTTCGACAAATCGCCAGCGTCTTCTGGAGCATCGTCCTCAGCGGCTTCAGTAGCCTTGGATTCAGAAGCCAGTTCGTCAGCAGCGTTTTGCATGTCAGCTTGAATGTCAGCTGGGGTCTTAGAAGCGACGTCAGTTGGGGTGGCACCAGAGGCTTCACCTTGTTGAGCAGCAGCTAGTTTGGCAGTGAAATCGTCGTTCTTTGGTTCACCAAAGACAACGAAGTTGCCACCTGGAGTTCTGTACACATCTGGCTTGTCAATGGCCACGATTTGGTTGTTCTTCTTTCTGAAGGCGACTCTGACAATACCTGGAACTTTGGACAAACCTAGTTTACCAATCAATTCTCTGGCTTTTTTCTCGTTCTTGTTCAAAACGGTAACGTTGGCGGTGGATGGGATAGCAGACATGGTAGACGTTCAATTGAGTGGTTTAGTACGGGACCGGATGGCTTACAGGGCACTAAAGGTTCAGTACTAAGTGGCTACTTACTAGTGTGGAAAGAGAAATCTGAAGAAATTTTTCAGCGTCGACGAACGAAAAAAGATGAAAACCCGTGGCTGGTGATATTAGAGCCCTAACAGCGTCAGATCGGGTGTCGCAAACCCTAGTCCTTGAGCCTCCAGAGCAGGCCTGTTCCAGTGCCCAGTGCGAGGATGCGAGCGAATGTGCACCGGAGCGTTACGAGACCGCTTTTGCAAGAGAGTATGTGGTGGTTCAGATGCTGAGACTGTGTTTTGAAGGCGCGGTGCGGAGGGGGGGTGAGTCCTGTCCCGTTACTACTGTTCTATCAACAAGGTCAGAGGAGCATGTTCTACCGTCTTGAGTTAACATGCGACAGACGTGCTTCTACACTGACAAGCGAGGTGTGGTTGATCTAGTGGGAGAAGCATTGAGTTGGACATGTAGTAGTTGTGACCGGTCACGTGAGTATAAACCAGATAGCTTACTACAGGGAGGTCCTTGCCCTCCCACGGTGTTCTGAACAGTGCCAATGGTCTTCACTACCTAGTGGGCTGTGTTATCTGTGCAGACACTCTGCTATTGACGCGCTCTGCTATTGACACGCTCTGCTATTGACACGCTCAGGAATTGACATGCCCAGGAATTGACATGCCCAGGAGCTGCTAGTACATCGGAGAAACTCTAGCTGCTAGCGGGCATCGTGAGCGATATTACACCGCACATAACCATGCTGGACCCACGCTGGAACCACTCCACTTCGTGGATCCGCCATTCGAATCCTGGCCCGGTGCTCTAAGTCACATGACCGGGAAGGCCTAATAGACGACTTTCCCACTGCTGGGTTCCATACCCACGGCCCTAGCCCAAAGTAGCTTCGCTGTTTATGTGGTCATTTGCCGAGCCGGGGGTACAAAGGAACTGTCCAGTGGCATCATTCTATGGAGGGACTTTCATGGCCATTATATTATGCTGAGACGTGGGTTGAGCCGTTGTACTGCCCTCGGACGTATTAAGAACCCAGTCTTCCAGAAACAGCTACTTAAGTCTAGTTACTATCCAATTCCAGTCGGCCGAAGCTTTAGACGGTATGAGAGCAGCGACACTCCGAGATGGACGCCAACTCGGGAGAAAACCGATTTAGATGGTCTATCAATTTGGTCCAGGATGAGGATTAAGAGTCGATGGATATTGAAGAAATCGTCCAAGCCGTTCAGCACAGACGACATCAGTGCATTCATCTCGTGGATTCTGGTGAGCCATGTCCTGCTTTTCTTTTTGTCGACGACGACGTTTGTCTCGTTGGTGATTTACCTCTTGAACACTGTTTCCATGCAAGAGTACTTGGCACAGAAAATCGGATACTTGCTCACGAAGAACACTGGGATCTCTGTGGTGTTTGAAAACGCGATTGTGCCGACGTGGTCATCTGGGAAGATCACTTTCAATAAAGTGTTCGTCTCCAAGAGACCTATGGGCTCATCAAACGAGTTTACGAAAGGTTCTCAGAAGGATGCGATGGAGAGAGCACAGCTGGCATTGAACGAGAACTTGTTGATTAACAAGACAACGTTTGATAATGGGAACTATACGCAGTTCGACTTGACTATCGACACAATCGATATCTCTTTAAGTTTCAATAAATGGTTAAACGGTAAGGGGTTCCTAGCAGAGATGAACATTAACGGATTACGAGGTGTCGTCGACAGAACACATATCTCTTGGAAACCGAACGACGATCCGAGAAATTACAGAAACGTACATAGGCCCGGCGATTTTGAAATCGACAATTTTGTCTTGAATGACGTGTTGTTCACTTTATACCAACCTCAAGGATTCAGACCTTTCCAAGTGAGTATCATAAATTGCAATATGCCCAGGCTTCGTAAACATTGGCTTTTCTATGATATACTGAATGCAAACAGTATTAGCGGCACTTATGATAATTCAATGTTCACTGTACATAAAAAGATCAAGAGACTTCCAATGCTTTTAGACGATACGTTACTAGCAGGATCTTCGCCTTACCAAATGGTCACAAGACTCCGAGTAGATAACTTGGATATCGATCATTTGAATGCGGGGGACCAAGGACCGTTTGGTTGGATAACTCAAGGAAGAGTAGACATGATGGCTGACGTTTTGTTGCCTGAAGAAAATTTATCCACGTTACAATATTTCAAAAGCATACTGCTAGAGTTACGCGATAAGTTGAGCATGAGCACGGACAATGGTGATAAAGAGTGTGCTAAATTATTAGCAGAGAGGAAAATACTTTCAAAGAACAAAGATATTGATCCCAACAATTACTTCATGATGGATTTCTTTATGAATTTGAAAAACGTCAAATCAGAGTTACCTTTATTCCCCAAGGACCTAACGTATACCAATTATGCGCTTATGAGGCCTATCGTAGGTTATATTAACTCCAGAAGAACCTATATCCCAATCAAATGTCGGGTTGTGAAGGACTTGACAGATTTTGAAGGGTCTTGGACGATTTATGACTCACATCTAATGAATGATCTAAGTACAGAGGTATATGATTCCTTTGTCAGCTATGTTGCTGACGACGAGAGACGATCCATTCGTCTTAAGAAAGTCAGCTTTTGGTCGTTGCAATTGTTTTTACAGCTGATACTCATGAGCCTTGGCTCAATAGCTTGAGAACTACTACTCAACATTGAATCAAAGGACCGAAACTAAACATACTGTGTCACTACTGTTCAAACATAGTTTTTTCTTTCTTTCCGAACATATTGTCTGTGGTTACTCTCGGTTTGCTTATGTCAGTATATATGGCTTAATTATACACGATTTTGCATGTAAATTTGCTACCCACAAGCAACACAAGGCCCAGTAGAAAGCTGTTGATTCCATTCAACGGACTTCTTCGTAGCGCTGTGACCCCCCGATCCCCTGAGTTTCTTTAACTAAGCCCTTCACATGACAAGAAGATCGATTGCTCAGACATCAATTTCGGTGGGTGTTTCATTTGCTTTATTTAAGGGTTTAGAGAGGTTCTTCAACACAAGATTGCCCGTTGGTTGGCTCACCAGTAACGAGACACCAACCACTTATTATCAAAAGTTGGATATAGAAGATGTGTTGTCATTCATTCAAGATTTGCCGCCTTTAATGACAACAATAAGTACGGGCACTTTTTTCAATCCGCTGAGTTTGAGCACCAATCTTGATACAGTACGAGATATATTGTCAAACCAGCTAGTGTCTGTTTATGTAAGTTTGATTACTTTCGCATTATGCTCACTAGCGGTGCTACGATCTCTACACATATACCCGTTCAGGCGTCAGAAAACGATAGAAACGACAGCACTGGACCATATAGATGAATTCCTAATGAAAAACGATAATAATCAGATAAGATACAATGACGAGACTCTGTCTACAGAAAGCCAGCACGAAGAAAATACTGAACCATTCCAAGAATTACGAGACACCAACAATGTCATTTCAAGGAATTCTGAACCTCTAAGGACAACAACTACAGACCATGCTTTTGGTACACCTTCAAATCTCACCATTCAGAGACCACGCTATAATACAAACTTGTCGGATGGCGCACCGGTGCAACTTGACATTACACAACCCGATAGCGAAGTTGTAAATAGCGTCGATTCAACAGATCATACCCGCAATTCTTACCTTCAATTTCTTCCATTAAAGGTAGGGAATGATACACCGGAACTGAATACCAAGAATACTTACTCTCAACCATTCAGTTATTAAAGTCATAGCCCATAATCTACGAAACTTGTGTCAGATGACAGGAAATACATGCGCCGCGACTTTAATTCTCCCGCCAGCAAGATCCCAGAAGCAAGATTAATACAGCTTGATGGATGTTCTTAAGTTTAAAGATGAGAAGGCAACGATGTCCCAGATTCAGGTGCCTTTGCTTGTGATATCAATTACAACTGCGTCTTTCCACTGTCGATAGAGAAGATGTCTTTTCTGAATAATTTTTTTGCAATATGAGAAAAAAAAAATATTAAGCTCATCGCTGATTCTTCTCAGTATAGCTGCTGAGCACAGTGGGTCGAAAACACAGTGAACGTTGAGTAAGATGTCTGAACTTGTAATTGTGCCCGCATCTGATCTAGCTCGTGAGCTAGAAGCCGTATCTGGCTCTGAATTTATAACAATATTGAAGACGCTATCTTCTCCCGAGTATTGTAATGAACAGATATTGAAATCTGAGTTGGCCTTGTTGAATACAAAGATTTTGAAATTGCTGCAGTCTTCTGATAACGAGCAAATCTGGAAGGGATGCCATGCTGCGACTGTCATTTGCAGTTACAATCCAATTTTTTTAGTCTCATTTGGAGGTAACTTATTAGGTGCTATGCAATCGGATTTAGACAAGATGATCCAGTATCATTCGCATGCACAATTGAGTACTTCCCAGACTACTATGTTTGAGACTTTGGTAGCATCGATCTCCACATTGATGGATCTAATGAGGTCTAAACCAACTTTAGCTAGAGAGGCTCTGACCCCGAAATTGAAAGCCATCATACCCAGTTTGGTTCAATTGACCTACCTTTTACCTCAATTCACGTTGCCTGTGTTGAAAAAATTGCTATTCAAACATACCACAACTTTCAAGACATTTGCTAATAAGTACCGTGCTGTGTTGCTTTCTTTGTTAACGGACCAATACCAGCACTACGATAGCAGAACCAGGAGATTGCTGGCCGATAACTTTGCCTACTTGCATTTAATCAAATTGAATGCCTCGCAAAATAGCGATTCTGTCCATAAGCCGCACCAGGATGAGACATGGAAGCTTGGAGTCAGTAGTGTTCTGGCAGAGTTTAAACCATTGTTGCAATTGTTTGCAGAGATTTTGACTTTTGAAGAGGACAAAGATTTTGTACAACTGTTAGACAAGTTACCTGTGGTGAAGGACTCTCTTCTCTCGTGTGAAGGGCTTCAACTAGATTTGAATAAGCCGATGACATTGTGGAAGATCTACGATCGTTTGCAATTGTTGAATGACTTACTGTTATCGTTTACCTCGTTGCCAACACCTTACCCTGTAAGAATTCCTTTGGGGATGATTGAAACTGTTTGTGAACTTCTGTTGAATTTGAATAAACGGTTCTTACCATTGAAAAGAGAACTACGTCACAACCATGAGATTAGCGCTGTGATCAACTCTCTTTTACCTCAAATCCAGGTTATCGGTGTCAAGATTTGGTCTGAAATGATTAAAACATTTGGACAATTAACGTTAATCCATTCCCATTCAATGTTCGCTTCGTTGCAAATGGTGATACCACTATTACCAAAGAGTAACAACATTGACTTTGAAACATGCAGCAAGTTGCAAACTGAATTCTTCCACATTATTCACTTAGCAACCCTGTTGTTAAACCAAATGGGTCATGATTTCCATGACACTGATGTGTTGACTAAGCTTCTTCAAGTAACCCTCTTCCTTAGCGAAAAGGACACCATATTGATCGAGTCTATCCTATTCCAAAAAGATGCCAAGGTTCTTAAGACTCAGCAGTCGAAGAAGAAGGGTAAAAAAGATCAAACAGGGTCATTGGCTGATATATTCTCCCATACAGCTGGGTTTAAAAACAAATTATCGTTGAGTTGGTTTGATGGCATTAACACGTTCTTCTGGAAAACATTAAGCAACATCGTGTTGCCCTCAAATTTACAAACGAGGATAAGTAAGTATGCTATTACCAAGTCTATGGTGTTCAAAAAGAGAACAGGATCCATACCAGAAAGTTACGTCAAATTACTAAGATTGTTGGTTTTGAATCCTGGACAAGAGAGAACGACAATCCTACCAATTGCTGCGTCATTGCTCAAAGAAACGGGTGATGAATATTTTGATTTAGTGTGCCATCCCAGATTACCGATGGGTATTATTCATAAGATAAAAGTCAAGGATGCCATCTCTGACGACATCGTAGAATTTGAGGCTCCTCAAGCAGAACTAGATGAAACAGTACTTATCACAAATAATGAGAAAGAAGAAGCTGCTGAACCTTCAAAACCGGTTATGAATTTTAATACTACACGTGAGGTAAAACCCACAGTAGACGAAGCTTTAATTATGAAGAAAAGACCTACTGAAGATTTGACCGATCTTCAAGAAAATGAGGCTAAACGTTTCAAAAATGCTGAAGACAGTGAACCAACCAAGGATGTTGAAGTAATTACCAGTAGCTCTACCGTCGAAGCAGCACAGCCAATTGAAGAAAGTGACCAGGACTCTGAATTTGAAGTTCCTGCATTAAACGTGAGCGATGACGAGGACTCTAGTGAAGATGAATGATTCTCAGCACATATGCTTTTTTCTCCGGTAAATACATACACACTTACATATATATATATATATATATATATGGGTATGTTACACTAAAGATGCGATTTTCTTGGCAACGGCCTCCTTAGCTTGTGGCGTATGTGGGGTAGGTCCACTTAGATATAAATTTATTAATAATCTTGACACCACAGGCTCAGTAATAGTGCCTAATAACTCATGTTTTTTATTCTTGAAGTTAATGTAATGGAACGTTAAATAACCATTAGCACCAAGTTCCATAATGAGATCATCATTTTGAGCCAAGGATCCTTTCTTTGACATGATAGATCTCAATTGAGCGATCCCAGAGTCAATAACGGCCTTCTTGTCTGTCTTATATTCTGGTGAGGTCACAAGACTTCTCACGAACCCTTTCTCCCTGACAAAAGTAAAGTTTGTGGACTTGATTGGAGAGATTTTCAAACCTAACCTGACGCCGTTGTCGATCAAAGAGTCAATCAACACTCTTGACTTCACAGGGTCGTCCAAAGCCAATTTCACATTCTCCTGATGTGGTTTCCCTGGGTTTGTGTCGGGAAATTTAGACCTTAAAAAATCTGAGTTCAAAACCTTCGCAATCATTGACACATCCTCGGTAGCCACATACACACCAAGTCCGTACACTTTGTAAGTAACAACGGGAACGTATCTGATCCCAGAACCTAGCATCGTGTATGTCGTCGAGAGCCCATAGTCAGCAGCTGATAGCGTCGTGGGAATAGATCTCAAATACGCTTGGTCATCGGAGCGAACATTGTCAATAACGAAACTAGCACCCACCACAGCGGCACCTAGTGCTGCGCTTCCTAAAACTAACGAAACATTGATTGAGCTTTTTAAAGGTGTCGTATGTATACTACGACTTGTAGGCACTAACAGTGCTTTGCTTTTAAAATTGGATCTCAAGGATCCAGCGGCACGCTTTCCTAATAATCTGTTTAGCATCATAGAAACAAGTTGTTCTTGGTACCTCTCTATCCCATAGAATACAAGGACTAGTTCGAACAAGGACCCAATGATGGGCTGTATTTATACAATTTGGAATACTGTTTCCGCGGATGACAGCTCTCGAAGCGAGGGAACCCTCTATGGAAATAGGCCCTAGGAATGAAAATACGCCCTCGCAACGGAAATTAGCCTCCGGGAACGAGCAAAATCCGCGGCTTACTAATTACGTATTTTTACCAAAACCGTCGACAAACCCTAACCATGTCGCGCAAGCCCTAATATCACGTGTGCGTGAGCTAGCCGCCTTTCTCTCTTTCCAGCACTGCCCGGATAGTCTGAGTCCCGCTGTTTGCTGGGAACAAGCGTAGTTGCTCTTCCTTGACGATTTGAAGCTGTTCCCGGTGCTGGCTCACTTCAGCGTCAACAGCAGCTTGAGTGTCCGCAAACCGCTGGTCCAGCGCATCCAGAACCCTCTGTTTATACGCAGCACGCTCGTCTTGAGTTAATGGCATACCTCGTGTACGGTGGCCAAGTGTGAGCAAGGCCTCCGTGTGCTACTCCAACAAGTGTGAAGGGTCTTGTTGTTGTGGCCGACTTCGAGATCATACACACACACCCCGTCCGGAACGATGCGCCGTGATCAATCGTCCCGAACGGGAACGGTCACATGATATGGGTACGTGTTTGTGCGTTATCACGTGCCCGCGCATTATCACGTGCATACGCACTATCACGTGCCCGCGCATTATCACGTGCAGATACATTATCACGTGCCCGCGCATTGTCACATGACTTTCCCGCTCCTCGCGAGCGACGATATTTCTGTTTGGGCCCCATGCGTACAGCTGTGTTTGCCACCGGGTTGACGGTTATATACTAGTGGTTCACGGGTCTGGGTAGGTTTGCTATCCACTGTGGTGTATCATCGGGTCTGTTGCTTAATATAGCCGAACAAATATGGTGTTGGAAGCTACGGTTTTAATTGTGGATAACTCGGAATACTCCAGGAACGGTGATTTCCCTAGGACGAGGTATGAAGCTCAGATTGACGCTGTAGAATACATTTTCCAAGCGAAGAGGAACAGCAACCCTGAGAACACAGTGGGACTAATATCTGCCGCGGGAGCCAACCCGAGTGTTCTTTCCACGTTTACAAACGAATTTGGGAAGATCTTAGCTGGCTTGCATGAGACGAACATTGAAGGATCGATGCAGTTGAATACTGCTATACAAGTCGCATCATTGACTTTGAAGCATCGTCAGAATAAAGTACAACACCAAAGGATTGTGGCGTTTGTTTGTAGTCCCATAAGGGAAGAGAGAGAAGGGTTCTTGAAGCTGGCCAAGAAGTTGAAAAAGAATAACATTGCTGTGGATATAATTAATTTTGGGGAGATCGAGTCCAATATCGACTTGCTCAACGAGTTTGTCGACACAGTAAACAATGGAGAAGAGTACTCGAGCCATTTGTTAAACGTTGCACCAGGGAATAGACTATTATACGAGCACGTTGCCTCGTCACCGATTATCCTAGAGGATGCCAGCATGAACGCTCAAGCTTTCGGTGACCAAGAAGGGTTTGGTGCCGATAATGGCTTCATGAATTTTGGGGTAGACCCCTCGATGGACCCCGAGTTGGCAATGGCATTGAGGTTATCGATGGAGGAAGAACAACAGAGGCAAGAACGTGCAAGGCAACAGGAAACCCAAACTAATGAGGAGAATAGCAACAAAGATTCAGCCGAGTAGTAGAGTAACGACTTTTCAATAATAATAAAAATATATATATATGGGCATATTCTTCATACGCTACTTCTATATAGTATATCGCAGTTTATGAAGTCTTAAATTTTTGGAAACAATGGGAACCGGGTTGACCTTGTTTACTGGGCTAGTCTTTGGGCAATCTTGATCACATCCCCCAAGATACCAGCGGCAGTGACGTCGGCTCCGGCACCAGCACCTTGGATAATGACAGGGTTGGCATAGCGTTCAGTCTTGATGGAGATCACATTGTCAGAACCTTTCAAAGCAGCAAATGGATGAGAGTAATCGTATTTTTCAATCTTCACAGAGGCCTTCTTGGTCTTAAGGTCAACGCTACCAATGAATCTCAGAACTTTGTTTTCCTTAGCGGCTTCTTCCTTCAATTTGGTCAATTCTGAATCGTACTCAGGCAATTTGGACATGAACTCGTCGGCGGATTGAATGGATTCCAAAGGTTTAGGGATCAACGACTGGACTTCAAAAGAGGTAGGGTTTTGCACTGGTAGACCAGAGATTCTGGCCACAATAGTGACTTTTCTTGCCACGTCTAACCCGTTCAAGTCATCCCTTGGGTCAGGCTCAGTGTAACCTAACTGCTTAGCCGTCTTGACCACATCAGAGAATTTCACGTCGTTTGGGGTCGAAGTAGAGAATTCATTGAAGATGTAGGACAACGTACCAGAGAAGATACCTTCAATCTTCTCCACTTTGTCGCCGGTTTGGATGATCTCTCTCAAAAAGCTTAGAATTGGTAACCCAGCACCGACAGTGGCTTCGTGATAAACTAACCCGTCTGTTTCCTTGTATTGGAAGATCTCATTCCACACTTCAATGTCTGAGGAGAAGGCCTTCTTGTTTGGGGTGGCAATGGAAATCCCATTGGAGACAAATTTAGGGTAAAATTCAGCAATAGTAGCGTTAGATGTGTTGTCCACTAGAATAGCTGGCTTATCGGATTTGACCAAAAAGGCTAGCAAATCTTGAAGACTTAAAGTAGCATCCTTGGCTGCGCTCAATTGGTTCTTCCAATCGGCCCCCAATTTCAATGGAGAGTAGTCTCTAGAGATGAGACATTGACTGGACTCGCCAATATATATCAAGTTGTAATTGATGCTGGATTTCATATTAATAATTTGGGTCAAAAACGATGAACCCACAACACCTGCACCGATCACGGCGACATTAACACTTTTCGAGGCAACCATTGTAATGTATATGTATAGACAGTGAAATTCTCACACAGATTGAGCTTAAACTAGGTAAATAGAGAATGGGTGCTCTTATCAAAACGGCCTCTCTTATATACAACGTGGTACGCCGAGTGCACTACTGAAAACTGTGTAAAATTTTACATATTGAAAAATATCAAGTGATTCTGTCAATGAATCATCGCAATCAATGCTGCCAATGGTGGTCAATTGACCTCTATAAGTACTCACAATGCTTCAAAAGCCTTCTTGAAGTATGGAACGACTAGCTTTCTGCTTGCCTGGACGTTCATTTGATCGAATTCGTAATAATCGCTATCTTTAGAGGCTATGTTCTCATTTTGTAAAGCTACTGGCTGTGGTATATCTACTAGTTGCAATTGATCTCTTAGAGATGTGATTAATACTTGGCTGATCTTAGTATGTGTATTTGTTGGAATCAGACATAATTGTCTCCTGAAGCCTTCTTTTTTCTTGGATGTGGATGACATTAGTACTAGGATATCCAATTGCAAATGGTCTCTAAATTGGATACATTCTTTCTTGAAGTTTTCCACACCGTTGTATGTCTTATACAGCCAGTTGAATGATTTCACCAAGGAGGAAACTCCAATTTTTAACGTACCGTGTCCCTTGCTGTTGAATTCAAACTGTTTGTAATCCTTCTTTAGGATAGCACTGACAGGTAAGCCTTCAATATCATTTCTAGCTTTCTTTAATTGGTCAAACCATGCAGTTTGGTCCACGTTGGGCAACAGTTCTTGGTATCTCTTCATGGCCAAAGTATCTGGGTCCTGTACTTTCTGAGTAAAATTGGATGTATCTAATAGCAAAGCACTTAACGCTAGTAGAGAGCAATTGACCATTTGTGGGCGATTTTCAGCGAGTCTATCGTACCAATAATTGTATACCAAGGACGTGCAACTACCTGTCACTTGGATTATTCTTGGCTCTTCATTTGTATATAACCCTTGATCTTCATGATGGTCAATGACACCAACTACAGAATCGATACACGTCTCAACGTGTTTGCTAACATCGTTGTGATCTACTAGGACTGCCTCGATTGTCTTGTTTTCTTCATGTTTCCATCTATTCAAATCCTCCAGGAAGAATAATGACATGGGATCAATATCTTGTTTCTTCAATGCCAGGATAACATCCTTTCTTAACACAATATCACCTCGGGGGACGCATACCACGGGATAGATCAAGGTTGTTGGGTATTCCAAGTAATGGAAATATGAATAGCATAGAGCACTGGCGATTGAATCGAAATCTGCCGATTCGTTCCCACAGACAATCTTAACCACATTACTTTTTATTATAGGTAAGGACTTGCGAAGGTGGTTTATAAACTGATTCAAAGTCAATGGCATCGTATGTGGGCGGGTGCGTTTGTGGGCGAGTGTTTGTTTGAAAGCAAAGTTATAGTTGGTTGCTATCGATATGCTCGCTATACTAGAATTCTATGCTACTACTATATAATTGTATTCCCGTATACGATATTATCTCTAAGGCGGGCGCTCCAATGGACCCAAGGGTTCGTGGCACCTTAGTCATGGAAAGGGAGCAAGATGTGGAGCCACTCCCTGGCGCTAACCTCTTCAGGTGTCATTGATTTTAATCCATATGTGATTGGAGCAAAAAATATGAAACAAGCCATAAATACCATGGCCATGATCAAGAAAACACAATTGTGTTTCCGTCTCCTTCCATAAAAAGTACTGTAGCTCACGTTTGAAGTACCTGTACTGTGGATATCAACCGATTTTATATTATTCAACATGGTGTCCCAAAAGGATGCTGCGAAAAGAGACGCCAGAAGGTGAGCAGGAAGGTAGTGGTGTAAGAATTTTTGTCTTGCCATCAAGAAGAAGGGCAAGTAGTGGCAAAGGTATGACATGTAAAAAAAGAGTATTGGTCCATAAAGCCTTTCTCTTGTAAGTTGGTTTAAAAGATATATTCCTCTTCTTCTAGATATTAGATCCACAGCCACTACAATGATGAATAGGTGAAGCGACATCGTTTGGAACCACCATCCTGCTATGTTACCAATGAAATATATCTGTCTCTTTGTTTCCTCGTTAGTCCAGTATAGCACCCCGTTCAAACTTAGAGGCCAGGTATGAGGTTCAGACATATACGAGTGTTCCTCTGTTAGATCATTATTGGATAGAAACATTGTGATTTGAAGCTCTGAATATTTGCTGAAGAAAGATACAGTGCTATCCTCATTTTCCCATTGAGTACGATACGATTGTGTTTCTTCTAAATTATGAATAGTCTCGATAAACCAGGCATTATCGTATCTACCCGTATTCTTACTACCAACAACCTCCTGTAATTCAAACCCCCATTCTGGTAATAGTTCATCGTCATGTGTCCATAATGCTACATCAGTTTGTGGATGGAATATTCTGAAAAGCGTTCTATTTGAATTAACTGGATATTGTGCGTCCACGTCTCTAAGCGCTTCTAAAGTGAAAATGGTCGATTCAGTTAATTCTGAGTCAAATATTTGAGCTTCATCAATGGTAGTTACCTCTTGGTTAAGAGGGTCTAATGGAGACGCCACATCGTGTGTTAATAAATATGCGTTTGTCTCCACATTTCTTAATCTTATTCTGTCGTTAAGTCTTATAACTGCATCATCTAAACCATGTGTGTCATTTAGAGGCATCAACTGCCATAGTGAGTAGTTAGTGGGATCTGTAGCGGCAGCAACAATTGGACCATTACTGGAAAACCTTCCATCTTCATACACAGAAGGATACGTCTCAGAATAGGAATCTAAATACGTATCTGTGTTAGTATGGCGTATGGAGACTATATCGTAATAATTGACGGTAAAGCTTTTATAAGAGTTCTCCATGCCTTCACGGTACAGTAATCCATTTTGAAATTGCTCAGACATAAATGAGTCCTCTTCCCCGGAATAGATTAAGATTTGAAAATGAATCCAAAACCATACCAAGTATATTAAGAGGGGCAAAAACACCAGTATGTTCAGTCTTCTAGCGAAATGTCTCGTAACTATCCTTAAAGATAGCCCCATTCGTTTGTTCAATAACTGCCACAAATTCACTATAACACTGATTCCAATGGCCATGTAAGTTAAAACACCAACGTATTTCGTCGATATAACACACGATAGGTTGATACCTGTCATGGTTAACCAAAAATACCATCTTTTAGTGAAGTATTCTTGTAATTGGCACTTATAAAATTGGATGTAGCAGTAGAATGTCAGTAATATGCTAGTCAGCAATATAGAATCTAACATTATCACTCTACTGCTAATGATTTGTGCGTTATCTATTGCAACCATAAACGCACCAAAGGCACATGTTATCGCTCTCAAGTTGATAAGTTGCAAAATCTTAAATATCAAACCCACCTGGAGAGTGCCCAACATAGCATTAAACCCACGATATACAACAAATGGTGGAGGGTTTACAATATCAAAACTGTAACCAATGTCATCAAATTTAAATTCACCATTGTAATTACAACACCAGCCAATGAACGCAAAGATCAATTTGGCAAAAGGCGGATGTAAATCAAAGAAGAACGTCCTTTCTAAGTACAGAGAGGCAAATTTACCAAAATGTACTTCATCAAAGATAACTTCATTAGGTGTATCAATCTTATAAAATCGCAATAAACCGGCCAGAAAAGTAACAGCTATAAGCCACCGTCTATAATAATTACTCGGGTCTGGTAATACACCCAATAATATATCCTCGTAAGTTTGTTTGGGTTTAGCAATGCGGTTCAGTGATGTATCCTCGGGACTCGATTCCTGGTTTCCATCCCTACTATCCGCCTTCTCCTTATCTAATGGAGTTTCCATTACTAATTCAGCATTACCTCTCCTCAATGCACGGGGTCCTTATCGTATTTGCCTAATACGATATCCTTATTTGTAGTCAACTCGATGGGTAGCTGATCTTCAATGTTTTCATCTGATGAAATATTGAAAAATTTCGAGTAACTTGAGAAAGAATGGACAACTTCAGACGTTATTTAACGGCGATAGAAAGAAGATACTAGTCGTTTTCACTTCTAGGTTACATCTTTTTGTGGATGCTAGTTACAGAAATAAGATGTTTTTACAACCTTCCTTCCGTAGAGTCCTGGTGTCCAGAACTTCGTTGTTAAAGCGCACTTTTACAGATCAGGCAAACGGTTCTGTGAATGCTAAACCGGATCCCACTAAGCCTTCAGAAGCTACTGATAGCAGCTCTTTTATACAGTCTGTGTTAGATTCATCGCAATGGCATACTAAAACCCCAGGCTCGGAAGCGTCCCCTTCGAAAAGGACCACTGCATCAGCTCCACAGACGTCAGCCAGGAAAAACAACGCGCCTGCTACTACTAATGGGAAACCAAACACTATTTCCTCAAAGAGCCCAAAACCATACAACTCATTACGTCCTAGCAATACTGGTAGCAATGTTAGCAACAGTACTAGCAAGCAATTCCCACCTGCACAAGCGAAAAGATTTCCCAGTAGGCCAGCAACTACAAACAGTACAGGTACAATCACTTTAGCTGCTAAACTACAAGCCAGTACTAAACCTTCGTCACCGGAATTGCCGTTCCAAGAATCGTTAGCGAAATCAGAAACGACTACTTCCCTTGGTGAAGCATCGACCGATAAACAAAATACTGTAGATTGGTCTTCCTCTTGGGAAGGTATTGGTAGAAAGCCTTTCCCTGAAAGCATACAAAAGATCCTGCTGGAGAAACTGAACGTTCAAGACATTGAAGTGAAACCTGACGGAATTATCTACCTTCCCGAGATTAAATACCGCCGAATCCTTACACGAGCCTTCGGTGCAGGAGGCTGGGGGTTAGTACCACGTTCTGACACTATTGTCACGCCGCAACTAGTCACCAGAGAGTACGGACTAGTGTGTCATGGACAACTAATCGGTGTCGCCAGGGGCGAACAAAATTATTACCAAGAAGCCAATATTCCCACCGCTACAGAAGGTTGTAAGAGTAACGCATTGATGAGATGTTGCAAAGATCTGGGTATAGGATCCGAGCTATGGGATCCAGCCTTTGTTTACGAGTTTAAAACGAAGCACTGTCTAGTTAGATCGGTAGAGAATGTCAATACTGGTAAGAAGAGGAACGTGTGGATGAGAAAGGACAGGTCTGTCACATATCCGTACAAATAGGGGATTCTTGAATTCCAACCTTTTACGTCTTGTAATTAGATACAATAACCCGATTGAACAACTCAGCTGCTCTCCCAATACAGGAAGCTCAATGGCATTTATTAATTTAATATTATAGATTATATCTGTGTACATGTGTATAGTTTTAGCCATTTACTATGGTAATTACGGTAATATTGAAATCGTTTCTTCAGGGCAACAGCGGTAGGATAAGATTCGTTAATTGGGAATCCCTGATGGTGTCATTCATACTTTGGCTCTTTTGGTTTTCTCCATGTTGTTTAGCCATTCCAGCTAATATACAAAGATATTTTAACCGCAATGGTGATCCGCCAATCCGTGATTTACAACTAGGAGAGTTGAATTTCTTTCATACCACGGATACTCATGGCTGGTTGGGCTCTCATGAAGTGCAGTCTGATTACGATGCTTCCTGGGGTGACTATATCAGTTTTGTAGAATTGTTCCAAAAGAATAGGTTGGCCGAGAACCAGGATTTATTAGTTGTTGATACAGGCGATAAGATCGATGGTAACGGTATCAGTGATGCATCGGTACCACCGGGTGTTGAGTCGAATAAGATCTTCAACGAGATGGATTACGATTTGCTGACGCTAGGTAACCATGAACTATACACTCCAGAGAGAGCCATATTTGAATATTATGAAACTGCCAAATCCAAGAAATTTGTTGACAAATATTTGAGTAGTAATGTAGATTTTGTGGAAGATTCTGGCAAGAGAGTGCCCTTTGGCAATAAGTTTGTATATTTAGAGACCCCGAATGTTGGGATAAGAATATTGGCCTTATCGTTTATGTTTAGTTTCCAAAAGGAGAACGCCAGGGTAGTTGTCACACCACCTTTACAAGAGGTGGAAAAACCTTGGTTACAAAGATTATCTAATCAATATAATGAGACGAATTTGGACCTTATAGTCGTGATTGGTCATCTGCCTGTAACTGACAAGGATAATCACGAAATTAACACTTTGCATGCTTACTTGAGATCAGTATTCCCCAATCTGATAATTCAGTATTTCGGTGGGCATAGCCATATTAGAGATTTTGTACAATTAGACTCAAGGTCCACTGCATTGCAAAGTGGGCGGTTTAGTGAAACGGTAGGATTCTTGTCAATAAATTTTACCGCTGAAGATCAACCAAAGTTCTTCAGAAGATACATTGATTTTAATAAGCGGTCATTTAAAAGGCATTCTAAGTCGGATGATCTACGAACATGCAAAGGAACTGAAGTAGAGAAGATGATCAATGACACTAGAGAAAGATGGAATCTGAGTGAGCAATATGGGGTTGTACCACATAATTATTATATGAGTAAAAGGCCTCTTAATTCACCACAGAACATTTATCATCTAATGACAAAGAAAATACTGCCCACACTACTCACCACTTCAACTATGAGAGAGTCCGAAAACACATTCATTATGCTGAATACTGGAGCTATTCGGTTTGATTTGTTTGAAGGCCCATTTACCAAGAACACGGAATACACTGTCCTCCCGTTTGCTAATACATGGAAATACATTGAGTTACCGTTATCCATCGCTAGAGAGATTGAAAACTATCTAAATTTAGGACCTCCAATTATGGCATTAGCTCCTCCCATGGAGATATCTGCTACTGCCATGGATCCCAACAGCAACAACTCGCACAGGAAAGGTTGTCCGTTTATTACTGATCCAGATCTTTCAGAAGGTTATACAACTTCTGATGATTTCGGTTGTGATGGAGATGATACATTGCATAGCTCTACGAAAAACTATCCAATTCCTAATGTGATACAATACAAGAAGGTTTATCACAAGAACCCAAAAAGCCCTTGTAAATTCATTTTTTTTAGTTTCATGACAGAGGACGTGCTGCGGGCAGCTAACGTTATCAACAAGAGGCAGACGGGTTCCCGCCATGATAAATTTGACATAAAGGATTGCCAAGATTTTAACGGGTTATCTGCCAAAGAATTATTAAGAAAATATTTCCAGACTCCAATGAATTGATCTATTAGCATGGCTGAAATTGTAGCTACGAACCTAGCCAGTATAAGTGAAGTATGTGATTATTCTTTTTGGATTACATAATATGATTATTTAGGTATATATTTTTGTTGATTGCTTGTGAGAGTTTATAAACCATGTTGAGCTCTTCTTCTGTCACGCTCTTCAGCGATGGTCAACTTGATACCCTTACCCTTTGGCAAGGAGATGTAAGGCTTACCTGGTTCACCAATGACGAAGACGTTGTTCAATCTGGTGACGAAGGTGTTGTCAAGAGAGTCCTTGACGTGGACCAAGTCGAAACCACCATCGTGTCTTTCCTTGTGGACAATAGTACCAATACGACCCAAGTTACGACCACCAGTGATGTAAACTAACTTACCGGCGTCGAATTTGATGAAGTCGGTGATCTTACCAGTGGCCAAATCGATCTTGACGGAGTCGTTGATCTTGATGTTTGGGTCTGGGTATCTGATAGTTCTACCATCGTGGGTGACCACGTATGGGACACCTTTCTTACCTAGTTGCACCTTCTTGACTTTACCCAACTTGTAAGAAGCTTCTTCGTCGGTGATACGGTGGACGGCAAATCTACCTTTCACATCGTACACTAATCTGAAGTTCTCGTTGGTAGCTTCCAAAGTGATAACATCCATGAAACCAGCTGGGTAAGTGGTGTCGGTTCTCACTTTACCGTCAACCTTGACGTGACGTTGCATCAAGATAGCCTTAACTTCACGACCGTTCAAAGCATACTTTAATCTGTTTCTCAAGAACACAATCAATGGCAAAGATTCTCTCAATTTGTGTGGACCTGGAGATGGTCTTGGTGCGTAACAACCAGATAGTTTGTCTAGCAACCAGTGGTGTGGAGCTGCTAATCTCTTAAGATGCTTCTTTCTGTGTTAAAAAAAAAATTGAGACAATTGATTCAATTTGTCAATGTTAAATATATTGTTAGTAACCAGGAATTCATTAGTAACATGATTCTGCCTCAGGGCTATTATCATTTCCAAAAAGGCTCTTTTGCCCGTTTCTTTAGCTGTTCGGTTCAAAATCACATTAGTTTAGTTATAGGTTGAACATACGGTCCTCTAGCCATTTTCAATTAACGAGTGGGTTCCTGCTGCGATTCAAGACAATTGCAAGTATGAAAACAACACAATCCAATATAAATCCTCGATCATAACCACTAATACGATAAAGGACTTAGACGATGAGCCAGATTGGGCCCGTACTACAAGATTGAATCTTTTTTGTGAGGAACTCACAGCCGAGCACAGGACTCCTGCACTGGTTTCTGAGCTTTTGCTTTTGCAAATACCCCTTTCGGAAATATCTACTCTGAAATTGCGTTGCCTCGCGCGTGAAACGTACACACAATCCAAAACGGGTATCAAATAACAGGTGCGCAAGCGCAATGGACTATTTTCAAGAAAAAAATGTACATTTTTTTTCATGTGTAGATATATTTGAGAAAGGGCTCTGCATTTGCCTAGATGTACGGGTGCAAATGCACTAGCTCGCAGTCTCGCTCATTTTCCTCTAACTTGGCATATTATTCAGCATTGCGTTTCCTCGTTATGAAGCTTAATTCCTCATTCAGTCTTCCACGGGCATAAAAGAAAACTGGGTTTCAATGGCCAGAAGCAATAGCGTCGGTATTGGGCTTAGACCGTGCCTTGGGAAACGCCATATACTTGAATAAAAATAGGAGAGACCGCTAGACTGAGACGCTGTTTACCGTTACCACCCTCTCATAGCAAATCGCCAATGTAAATCTCGCAATGGGACGAAATCCTCGTTCCTCTCTTTCTGAGTCTCAGCTGTCTGATCCAATAATAACAGGGTCCTCGTTTGCACGATTACCTCATCCTGAAAGATCTGCACAAAAAACCCCGTAGAAAGCAAGTTTTTTTCGGATCTTGAACATTTTCACCGAGGACTCCGTCCATCGCTTCATTTAGAACAAGAAATACTAGCTACAATTACATATACACATATAACGCAGTCCACAGAGAAGAATCCGGAATGGTTAGACTGGTTGTAATTTATAGATTCTAAAGCTCTGTTTGACCGTCAAATGATACGATAATGTTTATACTCCCGTTGTTACTCTTAGTATTGCGATTTGTCTGTAACGCTGGGGCTCTTAACACTGGGGCTCTTGACGGCACTTCAGACGCTTGGCAAGAGCAAGATGCTGAAACGAAGAAAGGTTATTCGTTTACACGTTCAGAAATTTTCCAGAAAAGGGAAGAAGTGAAGGAGATGATAAACTTTGCCATTGATAGTTATTTAGAGCATGGATTCCCTTACGACGAGGTGCGTCCCGTAACGTGCAGACCGAAGACTAGAAATTTTAACGATCCGAGTGATATTGGTACCAACGATGTGCTGGGTAATTTCACAACTACTTTATTTGATTCTCTCACCACGGTAGCCATTATAGGTGATAAAAAAAGATTCGAAGAGTACTATTCGTTGATAAGAGAAACTTATTCAAAAGATAAATTTAATATTGATTCGACGGTGCAAGTATTTGAGACTTCGATCAGAATTGTGGGTAGTTTGATTTCGGGCCACCTCTACGCTACAGATCCCAGTAAGAAAGTTTATTTGGGTGACACTTATCAGGATGATCTCTTTCTCACATTAGCCGTTGACATGGCTGATCGGTTGTTACCTTCATACCTTACTGGCACGGGACTTCCGATAGCAAGAATCAATTTGAAGCGTGGTGTCACTCAAAAGGAAATGACGGAGAGGGTCGGGTTCGACGAAAATAATGTCGCTGGGATGACATCTCCGATGTTTGAATTCACCATGTTATCGTATCTTACCGGTGACGATAAATACGCACAGGTATCCAGAAGTGCATTCAATAGAGTGTGGGCCCTTCGAACAAATCTTGACCTTTTACCTAAATCCTACAACCCACACAAGGCTTCTGTTTACGATGATGGAACTAGTATCGGTGCATCTGTGGATTCATTTTACGAGTATGCATTGAAGGGCGCCATCCTATTCAATGACAATTTTTTAATGAGCATTTGGAATAGTGCATACAGCGCTTTGAATGCACACCTTCGACAGGATTGGTTTTATACGAACAGTGATAGTAGAACAGGGAAACTGTGGTACACATGGATTGATTCCCTGAGTGCATTTTTCCCCGGTTTACAAGTGTTAGCTGGAGATGTTGAAGATGCAAAGAGGAAACACTTAATGGCGTTAAAATTATGGGATTATTTTGGTGGGATTCCAGAAAGATGGGCATTTGAAGTGCCCACTGGACCTGAATTTGGTGAATCCTTCAGCTTAGCGGTCTTGGAATCGCTGAGTACACCAATGGGATGGTACCCACTAAGACCTGAATTTATTGAGTCAACATATTTCTTATATCGTGCCACCAGGGATCCATTCTATTTAAACGTCGGTTACCGAGTTTTGGAAGATTTACAAACCCATTACAGAGAGAAATGTGGGTTTGCGGGGTTTGAAGACTTGTTGGCGGGTACCAGACAGGACAAGATGGAGTCCTTTGCCATTGGGGAGACTTTAAAATATTTGTACCTTTTATTCGATGAAGACAATGAAATCCATCGCTCACGGACTAACGTATTATTTAGTACCGAAGCACATCCGTTTTGGATATCTAAGGAATTGAAAAGAAGTTACGAATCCATCAACAAGACTATTGATCCGATATACGCTGAACATTTGAATTTGACAAAGAAGCTAGTATTTTCTAGCGGTAGGGGTCAAAACTTGGATCAATACTATACTATGAACATGATAGACCCACAAAACAAGATCTATGAAATCAAGGCTGGCTATTGTCCCGTGGTAACGGCCCCAAATGATGGTACCCAATGGTTGTCGTCGCCAATGTTAAGTGATTTCGGACGAATCTCAGAGATCGACTACCGGTACAGGGACACGTTACGGGCACCAAGACGTTGGGCATTGGAGAGGCCCGTGATATTGACAGACCCAAAGTTTTACTCTCATTGGGCTAACCCATTGACTAGCCAATGTCAATTGAGGACTACAACCATTTCTGTAGAATTCGGATTCGACGTCAGAATGGATGAATTTGAGCCGCTAACTACAGATGAATTTGGCAATTTTCATTTGAACAGTCTTAAAGGTAATCATCGGTTCAGACTAGAGAGGTTAGAACTTTCTCGAGTCGACCGCTACGGACAATACATCACCAAAAAGGATTTGATTCCAACCTCAAGTGAGAATCTTTACAACAGCAATTGTGGCAAAGGTACCAATTCCTCTGTTCTATACAGGGTTACTGTAGTGGACGGTATCTATTTGCCGAAGAAAGACTTACAAGTGCATCTACCAAGACAAGAATTGTACGAAAGTTTCATGGACAGTGACTCTAACCTTGGTGAAAATTCGAACGGACAAGTGCTGTTAGCATGCGTTCCTATTGTCAACATGTTTGCAGCCTAGTATATATGGTGTGTGTACCAGTTGTAATAAGCCCATCTTTTGTAATGGCATCTTGCCGTGTGCAATTGTTCTATCCCGCGGTTATGCTCTACCCGGTTGTGCTCTACCCGAATAACCCTCCGCCCTCCGCGCCGAGTGTGAGCGACTGCAAGAATGTCGCGAGCCCACTGCTGATGACACGCCACTGCCATGCGTTTGGGGTTGACGCTTGCGCTTGCGCTTGTGTTTGGGGTTGGGGTTGACGCTTGCCCTTGCGCTTGCGGTTGCGCTTGCGGTTGTGTTTGCGGCTGTGTTAAGGCCTCTTGGGTGTCGGCTAGGCATCGCATCGAGCCAGCCGTATTTCCGGATATTTCACGATGCCCTTATCAGCCCGCTGTCGTCCCGATCCGGCAGGGGGTCCCGATTACTGCCGGCAGCTTCCTGTTTTTCCAACTCCCCGCGCGCAGTTCTGGGCTTCAGCCAGCCAAAAAAGTTAGTGGGACAAGTACCGGAAATGCAAGTATACGTAATACGTTAAACTTCTCATTGTTGACTTCTCAATTACCCGTTTGATCGACCTCGCTTTGTTGCTTTTTAAGCGTTTTGAAGATGGAGGATCAAAAGAAATATCCCATCATATAACCTTTACTTATTCAAAAGTTTCTTTGTTTATAATTGCAATTCAACACTTGTTGTCCCAAAGGTATCTGCTTGTTGGATAGAAAGGAGATATTTGGTTACACTTTTTCTGCTAAGAAGTCTTTCCGTTTGTTCCCGCTTTTCAGAAGGTTGCATTTATTCTCTTGTCCAGGAACAAGCGATTCTCTGCCCGTGGCTCGGTTTGAAGGATATCTGTTTGATCTTTTTCCTCATCTGTTTTAGGTACTAGGCTGAACTGGTCGGTATCTGTAATAACTTTCTGTTTCTGTTTTTTATAACCGCATTATACGATTAGTGCCTATTCGACATCCCTTTGTCAGCAAGCGACTTGCTCTTTATGAATTTCTTCAATAGCAAGCCTAGCGACGAGAAAGAGTCTACCATGTCTTCCGGAGGATTCTTCCCTAAATTTACGTCGCAGATGGCGACCCCAACGACTGCGGTGACCAGCAATTCGTACGCTGTAGGTACCACGGGGCTGACTTCTGAAAATGCGTTTTCCAGTATGAAGGCCTTTGAAGGTGAGACACAGCCTGTCGCGGAGAAACAGCGCACGTCTCCGCCACCCATTGTGGTTGACACAGAGGCCGCTGAGGAGAGTTTGCCCATATCGCAAGATAGTAGGTCTGCGTCGAATAATAATATAGTTCCCGTGTCTAGTGGGGCTGAGAGCGACACTAGAAACACTTCGGATGTGCCCAGAGGGAAATTAGAGATCACTATCGTGCAAGCTAACAATTTGTCCACAAGGTCAGCGGATTCTCAACCGTACGTGGTCTGTACTTTTGAAAGTTCGGAATTCATCTCTGATGGGCCCGAGTCCGTAGGTAATAAACCATTTTTGCATAACCAGGATGATAGCAAGGCAGGAGCAACACACAATAATAATCATAACAGTACCCATAGTCATGGCAATGGCCATATAAACAACGCTCGGAACAGCAAGACGCCGCTCCCGGTCATCCAGGAACATCTAAAGAAGAAGCCATTATATAGACATAGCTCATCGTCTCAATTAAACCAGATGGTGGGGAACACCGGCAGCACGAACATGAGCAACACAAACAATTACTCTAATAGTGCTAGCCCCATCTGGCATCATACAACGACGTTTGACGTTGTCGGTGCCCACTCCGAATTGGATGTCTCGATTTATGACGCCACACACGATGACATGTTCCTAGGGCAGATTAGACTACGTCCCAAGATCCACACAGAAGAGTTCAGATCGCATAACCAATGGTACCAATTGACGAGCCGTTCCATTGACGAGTATGTCAGTGGGGAGATACTCATCAATTGGAAATACACTTCGACAACGAAAAGACATTATGGTCCTCAGGATTTTGAAGTATTAAGACTACTAGGGAAAGGTACGTTTGGACAAGTGTACCAAGTGAAAAAGAAGGATACAAAGAGGATATATGCAATGAAAGTGTTGTCCAAGAAATTAATTGTTAAGAAGAACGAAATCGCTCATACTATTGGTGAAAGAAATATCCTGGTGAGCACGGCTACTAATGCATCCCCATTCATTGTCGGGTTAAAATTCTCATTTCAAACTCCAACAGATTTATACTTGGTCACTGACTATATGAGTGGTGGTGAATTGTTTTGGCATTTGCAAAAAGAGGGCCGATTTTCTGAAGACCGTGCAAAGTTCTATATCGCAGAGTTAGTCCTCGCGTTAGAATATTTGCATGATAATGATATTGTTTATAGAGATTTGAAACCAGAAAACATTTTGTTGGACGCTAACGGTAACATTGCACTGTGTGATTTTGGTCTATCGAAGGCCGATTTGAAAGATAGAACAAACACTTTTTGCGGCACCACTGAGTACTTGGCCCCTGAATTAATCTTAGATGAATCTGGTTACACAAAGATGGTCGACTTCTGGTCACTGGGTGTGCTTATATTTGAGATGTGTTGCGGTTGGTCCCCATTCTTCGCTGAAGATAATCAAAAGATGTACTATAAAATTGCATTTGGTAAAGTGAAATTTCCAAGAGATATATTATCTGCGGAAGGGAGGTCTTTTGTAAAAGGATTGTTAAACAGAAATCCAAAACATAGATTAGGTGCCATTAATGATGGTAGAGAGTTGAGAGCACATCCATTTTTCGCCGACATAGATTGGGAAGCGTTAAAGACAAAGAAAGTTCCTCCACCTTTTAAACCACATTTGAATTCGGAAACAGACACATCCAATTTTGATCCCGAATTCACCCAGACCTCTACCTCTTACATGAACAAACATCACAACATGGCCACTACGCCACTATCCCCAGCTATGCAAGCCAAGTTTGCCGGTTTCACCTTTGTCGATGAATCTGCCATGGATGAACATTACAATTACAACAATACCAGCACTTATAACAACCGTAAATTTTTACAAAACTCGTATTACATGGAACCAGGCTCGTTTATCCCCGGTGACCCAAACCTCCCACCTGACGAAGATGTCATCGACAATGATGAGGAGGACGATATGTATGACGAGAATAAAAACGGACTGCCCCCTCATATGGATTATGACGGTGACCAACACATGGATGATGAGTTTGTTAGTGGTAGATTTGAAATATGAAACATTCAAGAGAGAGGCGGGGTCTTGTATCTAATTATACCGGTTTCTCCTTGTTCATTGTATTTTTTTTGTTTTCAAAGGAACATCATCGTCAATGCTCTATTAAACTGTTCGGTTCTCAAACTAGCAGGAAAACCAAAAGCTGATTCCTGTGGGTTTCCTTTATTATCATTACCCATTCAGTACTTGTTTATTATATACTATTTTCTATCCTTTCTTATAAATTCTGTTATTTTGTGCGAATTGTGCGTAAATTATAGATCCTTCAACCGACACCTCCGTTGCCCATAAAATATCTCGGCAGCATGACTGTTTCAGCATGACTATCTCATCGATGAGCTGACTGAAAGCCGTCAATTTTTTTTTGTAGATATTTACAAAAATAAATTGTAAAAGCAAAACCCATGGCGTACATGGCTTTTTTGCATCACCTTCTCTTTAAGCTGTTGAGTTATCCCCATAAGCGACATTTACTGGACAGGAATAGTGCATGCAATTGTTTGTATCCTTTGTGGGTGGGTGCCTAAGTAAAAGATATTTGAACGTCAACTGATAGAATTTTTTACTGAAGATAGAAGAGACATCCATCTGTTACGAGAGTATTAACAGCGTGCTTTTTCATCATTGTAAATACCAATAAGCTTTTTAATTCATACGAGAGACTCTGTGGTAACGATGAGTTTTGACCCTTCGTCTGTAAATATGGAAACTCTAAACAGTGGTAATATGGCCCAGGAAGATATCTTGTCAGATGACTTGCACTCTAACCAAAATAACCTAATGCTACCTACAGACACGCTGATGCACGAACCTTTAGCGGAGAACGAGCTGTCCTCTGGCTGTGGCTTTGACGCTGGTAATAAACAGTTGACCGACTCGGATTTTACGAGCCAAAGCAATAACGCTGGGAAAACACCTTCCAATGAATTTGTGAGAAAGTTATTCCGAATCCTAGAAAGCAACGTGTATCCAGATATTGTTAGCTGGGCAAAGGAAGGAGACAGTTTTGTGGTGTTTGATACTGGCAAGTTCACCACCCAGATTCTACCTAATCATTTCAAACATTCGAATTTTGCCAGTTTTGTCAGGCAACTAAATAAATACGATTTCCATAAGGTGAAAAAGAAGAATGACGATAAGCCTAAATCGACGTATGGTGAACTAAGTTGGGAGTTCAGGCACCCAGACTTCAAAATACATGATGAAGAGAGTTTGGAAAAGATCAAGAGAAAATTGTCAAGTCAAAAAAAAGAAGATCGAGCGGTATTAAATGGAGCTCTTCCTCCAGGTTTCCCCTCGGTAGAAAACTTGTTTAACAATACAGTGAGTAAGCCTGTGTTCAATAATATGAAGAAAAGGGTTGATGAGCTAGAGAGAGACTTGAAAATTAGTAAGAATGAAACTATCAATACAAAAGTTGAAGTTCAAAAATTGACACAAAAATATAACACTTTGGTCGAAAGTCTGATCACTTTCAAAGCAATGAATGAAAATCTTATGGGGAACTTTAATCTACTATACAATATTTTACAAAAAAATGGCATTGAAGTACCTGGTAAATTTAAAAGTGAAGATTCTATAAAGGATGACAACGAGACAGGGCAAATGAGGGCGAAGCAACCGATCATTTCGCCCATGAATGCAAATTCAATCCCAATCTTAGAGAATGCTAATCATAACCTGTTGATGTCGATGGGGAACCACAATGACAACTCAAACACGTCAAATGCTGGTAATGATCAAACACTCTTTGGGAAAACAAACCATAATGTACCTACCAATAACGAGGATTCAAACGTCTTGAAAAGAGGGTTCCATGTCTTATTGGTCGAAGATGATGAAGTATCCATAAAACTATGTTCTAAGTTTTTGATGAAATATGGTTGTACCGTAGAGGTGGTCACTGACGGTCTCTCTGCAATATCTACTTTGGAAAACTTCAGATACGATTTAGTGCTGATGGACATTGTGATGCCAAACTTAGACGGTGCAACTGCCACGTCCATCATTCGGAATTTCGATAACCAAACCCCAATAATTGCTATGACAGGAAACATTGAAGATCAGGATTTGATCACTTATTTACAACATGGAATGAATGATATTTTGGCCAAGCCTTTCACTAGAGATGATTTGCATTCTATGCTAATTCGATACCTACAAAATCGTACACCACTCTGCGATCAGCAAATTAGTAAGCAGCACGAAATGCCTAAACTTGCACAACAACCACACCAAGCGCAACAAGCAACACAAGCAAATATTAATTCTTCGGGTGCAGACTCATCCAGGTCACCACCAGGTATTCCACATAATATTTCTACACCAGCTGTCGCACATTTGCAGTCAAATCAACCAAACGACCTCGAGAGTAGTGCTGATACAACTATTGGTTCCAATAATGCTATAAGAACACAACCTCCCGAATTTTCATCAATAGATTCAGCCTCTAAGAAACTTCGACTTTAACTCAGTCTATGCTCAAATTATAAAAGTGTTAAGCTTTATCTGTGACTTATGTGGTGAACATGTATGTATCTGCTTTTTTTTTTTTGGAATGGTAAATAGTATATCTTGTATAAATCTAAGTTAAGGAAGTACTTGGTATAGTTCTCTAACCCGTATCATATTATTCTTCGACAGCAAGAGAGACAGAGTTATCAAACCTAACTGAAGTTCGCCTTCTTGCACTTTTACTAATCTCCGTAGGGATTTCCAAATCAAATTCTTGACCATTTTTCAATAGCTCTGCTAGATCAGGTCTTTTATTTTTGATCAGAGATTTTTTCCTTCTCAAAGGTTCGTCAGGTTTATCGACAGATAAATGTATTTGCGGTACATTAGATGTATTAGGTTTCCCCTTAGAAGCTCTCTGTTGCAATTCTGTGATACACCTTTTACAATTACAAAGAAACCCCCAGTTTACTCTCAACTCACGTCTTCTTAAAGTAGCTCCATGAAGAGGGTTCACATACGTGATGAACAATTCCTCTCCTTGCGGTATATCTTTTCTTGCAAATAAATTCAGCTCGAAATTTGGTCCAATTTCATAATGGAGATTTGGTTCACAGTTATGGTTAATAAATGTTGCAGGGAAATATAATTGCTCCTCTAGTTGGTTTATGTTATAAGTTCCAACTAACTCTAGAAACTTTTCATAGCTCAATTCCTCTTTCAATGAAGTGAAAGTGGACATTAATAGTTTGTAAGCCTCGTGCCAAACTGGTTCTGGGTCATCAGATGAATTGCTCCCACTGTTCGTGTCCAACTTCCCACCAATGTTTGTTGAGTCACCGTGTGAATTTCTGATCCTTTGAGATACCTTTGCCAACAGATCTAACTCTGTACTAATAGAGTTTGGGGCTGTGGATAAGTTTAAGTTTGTCGCTAACGTGATACCAATGGCGTAAATCGAAGTCAGTAATTGATCCTGGCAAAATTTCTCGAAAAGTAGCCAGTTAGCGCTGACTACCGGCTTCTTATTCCTGCTTTTGTTATGCAATAGAACCATATGATTGACGTCCAATTGTTTACATTTTTTACTGCACCATATCCCTGCGCAATCGTAACAATCCAGTGCATTCTTCATAGTGAAGTAAGCAGTATTTTTACCTAACGAATTACCACACAATAAACAAGCTTTGCCACTCCTCATCAATGTCAGCTTCTCAATAGGTGGAACAATCGCTAATGGTAAGTGCACTTTAAATACCAATTGGCCCTTTTCAAAGTTTTTGTCGACGAAAAGACCTCTTCCAGCAGACTCCGTAAATTTAACTCTTATCCCATCTGGCAATTTGGCAGTTAATTCAGAAGTCAAATCAGGAAACTCGACTTGTTCATTGTAAAGGTCTATCTTCGAGTCATCGATAGAATGAAGGTTGTTCGTTTCTAAAATCTGTTGAAACTTCTCCATTGCAAGGTCCCACTCGGGATGTTTCCCACGTATTTTCTCGAACAATACTTCGATTTGGACTTCCTCCAAAGCTGGCTCTTCTCTCCATGCTAATACAACACTATCACATATTTCTTGGTCGTTTGGCTCCAAACTCTTCGAAGGAAGTGCCGGCTGAGCATCGTTTAATGAAAGTGTCTTAATCGTCAAAGGCATCTATATTCAAAGATAAAGAGTTCAATGTTACTATCCAATTGTAATTGTGGGCCTATTTGCTGCTCCTTTATTAAGTGTATGTTCGGAACCGACACAGGGACTGTCCTGAAGAGCTACCTTGTGGAGATTCGTTTGCTCATCGCTTGTAAATCAATTAATTAAAAGGATCAATAATTTTTCAATTGTCCTTGTTATCATATAACCAGTGTCACACCGGAAGAGTCTCTTGCGCTGCTTGATATTTCACAATCACGGTTTGTATTTTGAGTTGGCCAGCTGTCCCGTATAAGTAGAGCGAGTTATCAAGATGTTTAAAAGAGTGAGCGCACCACTGGTGAAGAGAATGGCATACTCTCAATTCACCACGATCCCTAAAAAGACGGGTCCCAAATGGGTTCCCTGGGCAATCTTTGGTGGCAGTTTTGCTGTCGGGGCCTACGTGACACAATTCATGACGTTCACTGATTTGATGGCTTATTGGAGGTATGAGAAATTGCCGGAGAACTCTAAAGAAGTGAAGGCTTACAAACAAGAATTGACAAGACGGCTAGATGGGTTAAGATACTTGCAGAATTTGAAGACGCAAGGGTTCATAGAGACGTTCCCTTCTAAGAAATCGAAGGATCAACTGATATCCCAAAGTTTACAATCTCCTGGGGCGATTGCCATCCCACCTAGATTTTATTACAATCCTCGAACTAAAGAAACCGTTGGTGTTTACCATCTGGGTATGAAGTTAACTGGATATCCGTTTATAATCCACGGAGGGATAATGGCTACCGTCGTGGAGGACTTGATGAGAGAGTCTGTGAAAATGGTCAAGGGTAAAGAGGGAGAAGCCATCAACGAGCTCAACGTTTCTTATAAGAGCCCCACGTTTGCAAACCAGTTTGTCATGGTTAGAACGACACAGGTGAAGGAGTATGGTAAAAACGTGGAATTAAAAGTGCAAGTCTCGAACCAAAACGGAGACAACGTCCTAGTGAAGGCCAGTGGCACGTTTGCTATCTAAACATCGAACAACTTTTCTTGTAAATAGTAACGTACATGCTAACGACTAAGTAATACACACGTTTACGTTGAATGCCTTCCTGCAGGACTCGACCTACCCTGTACTCTTTTCTCAAACAACTTGCTCGACCCAATGAAGCTTGCCATCGCCCGTCGCAATGCAATCCAACAATTGGTCATGTTGTTCTAACGGTATATCGTTGGCAACCTGCTGTTTCAACGCTAACCCGATGAGTAAAGGCTTATTACCGTGGTCCTCCAATGCGTACCTGTGGAAGAAATCATCGTAATAGCCAGCGCCCCACCCAAGCCTTGCGCCGTTCTCAACGTTAAACGCCACGCCTGGGACGAGAATCACGTCCAGCCGGGGCGGTCTAGGCATCGGTAACCTCTCTGCTGGTTCACGCAACTGGTATTTGCCCTCGGGCTTCAATTGCGTGACGGCAAGCCACGATTCCATCTCGTAAAACACAAGGTGCGCATGGTCCGCGTCTCTCAATTTAACATGCGAGCTGTGCCTCGTATGCGTGCAACGAGGCAGAAACACACGGTTCCCATTGCTGAACAAGTACTTCAGTAGCGGCGCCGTGTCGACCTCGCCTTTCTCCATGCTCATGAAACAACCAACTGCGACACCAGGTTTGAGTAAAGGCTGCAACCGTTGTGCCACGGATAGCGACTGCCGCTGGATCTCAGCGGCAGAGACATTGGCAAGAACCCGTTTCATCTCATTCCGTAAAACGGTCTTGGCGGAAGACATCTCTTGAAATGGTATCTAGTTTCAGTTACAAGACACGCAAACGCCGGTGTTTACAAGTGGACGTTACTATCCCCGGACAGTTTACATACAAGAAACTATTCAAACGCCTATCAATGCTCGATGGAGGCCCATGGTAACTGCTTGTGAGAGCCCGGTGACTCTTGAAGTCCGTCGAGAGGACTCTAATTGACTACATCACGTGATAGTCGTGTGATGCCTATCAAGCCCTATATCTATACCCTAGGTCATGACGTTAGGTCATTTTTGTAAGCACGTGATATGTATGTAAGCCCTATGTGTACCCTAGGTCATTGTACTAGGGTTTGTTTGGCTGAGGCCGGTACCGCTGCTTCGGCTGTTAGACTCGGTGCAATGTTCCAGTGTAGTGTTTAACAGAAAGACCACAATAGTGACTCACGGAGTAACTTGGACGGTGTAATTGATCTCTTCAACAGTGTTGTGCTGTCGATATAAATACCAATAGCAACGTTACATCGCATTGAGTAACTTGTGCAAATTTTGGACCGGTAGAGAGTCAAGACAAGTCGCTAAGCAACAGGATTGAAAGATGTTGAGAGTCGGTAGATTGAACAAACTTTTCAGTCGTAACCCAGCTGTATGGACGAGGCAATTGAGTGGAGCTCCTTTGGACGCTTCTAAACTGACCATTGAAAGGACTTCGAACCCTTCGAAGCCTAAACCAAACGATGAATTGGTGTTCGGTAAGACGTTCACTGACCACATGTTGACAGTGGAATGGACTGCTGATAAAGGTTGGGCGGCGCCTGAGATTAAGCCTTATGCCAATTTCTCTCTGGACCCTGCTACGAGTGTGTTCCATTACGGGTTTGCTTTGTTTGAAGGTTTGAAAGCGTACCGTACAGAGGACAATAAGATCACGATGTTCCGTCCAGATATGAATATGGCTAGAATGAATAGATCTGCAGCCAGGATTGCATTACCTACGTTTGATACCGAGGAGGCAGTGAAATTGATGGGGAAGCTTATTGAGCAGGATAAGCACCTTGTGCCTCAGGGTAAAGGATACTCTCTATATATAAGACCTACGATGATCGGTACGAACGTAGGATTGGGTGTGGGTGCCCCAAATAGAGCCCTGTTGTTCTTCATTGCATCGCCTGTGGGACCATACTATAAGACCGGGTTCAAAGCCGTAAAACTGGAGGCCACCGACTACGCTACGAGGGCTTGGCCCGGTGGTGTAGGTGACAAGAAGTTGGGTGCCAACTACGCGCCTTGCATTGTGCCACAATTGCAAGCTGCTGAGAAGGGTTACCAGCAAAACCTGTGGTTGTTCGGTCCAGAAAAGAATATCACTGAAGTTGGGACCATGAACGCATTCTTCGTGTTTAAGAACTCTGACACGGGTAAGAAAGAATTAGTCACAGCGCCTCTTGACGGTACGATCTTAGAAGGTGTCACCAGAGATTCTATCTTGACCCTAGCTAGAGAGAAATTGGAAAGCAGCGAATGGGATATCTCCGAACGTTACTGCACGCTCTCTGAATTGATTGAAAGAGAACAAAAGGGTGAGCTGGTAGAAGCCTTCGGTGCAGGTACCGCCGCCATTGTCTCTCCAATAAAAGAAATCGGCTACAGGGAGCATACTGTTAATGTCCCATTGTTGCCAGGCGAACAATCAGGACCCTTGACTAAACAGATCGCCCAATGGGTCGGTGACATTCAATACGGACGTACTCATTACAAGAATTGGTCGCAAGAGGTAGCTGATTTAAACAATTAAGACTGAGCATTATATCACGGAAAGATCGTATTTAGAATGTATACTTTGTATTGCTTCGCTAATGAAACTGGCTAATATGATATCCAGGTTCGATGACCTTTGACCTGACTGACAAGCATATTAATTTGTCAACGACATTGTTGAAAAGTAATAATGCCCATCTTGCGTTTGACACCACTCTTACAAAGTCACGGAGGGAAAGAGAACGGACCCGGTTTGGATGCTTTTAATATAGTAGAGCACAGAGTAAATTGGTGGCAACCCTGTTGACAATCAGGTCGAAATGGTCAGGTCAAGGAAGGGCTGTCGTAATTGCAAGAAGTTGAAGATCAAATGCGATGAGTCGAAACCAACTTGCCAGCAATGTTTGAAACGGAATGTTGCTCATTGTGATTACTCGATTGCTTTGAAGTGGGGGCAGCGAGGATCAGCGCCAGTTTCGAAAGTCAACAAGAAACGGGCATCATCAAAGCTGAACTTTCCTGAGATTACTACTGAAGGGTTTCTTATTAATAATCCAGCACATGAAAGACACGACATGAGAATTAAAGAGATAACGGTTGAGCCTGATACCTCATTGGCCTTAGATTTCCCAGTTACTGATGGCGTCGTTACAAACGTCCGACAAGAGCCAACAAATAAGTTGGTAAGTTACAACAACATAACTCCAGGTGAGCTGACTAACGCTCTCCATTATGAAAATGTTTCTATTCCAGTCATGCCAAGTTTTCTACCCACCATTTTATCTCATTCTCCACAAAATCTAGAACTGTTCGAATTCTATTTGAAAGAAACCTCGCATTTGTTGTACCCAATCCCCATTAATCGATTTGTCAACAACCCATTCCATACTTTGATCCCACAGATGGCTCTGCAAAACTTCACACTGATGCATCTTTTATTAGCATTTGCGTCTAATCATAGAAACAAGCAATCGTTAACCATAGAGTACCATTCTACTGACTATTCACCACAATTATTCGAAGAGACACCAGATACGACTCCGCAGTCGCTCTCTTATCCTCAGAGTAATGACATTAGCGTATTAGAAGATCTGTTGGACTCTGACATTGATCTATTCAGATCCCTGCCTCTGCCTGATTTTTCTATAACAGAAAACTTTATGAATCAAAGTCTACAATTATTAACGAGATTACTTTCAGATGAGAAATCGAGGAAAAAAGATTCTACTGTGGCGACGATATTGATGTTAGTAGCATTTGATATTTTCTTTAGCGATAAGAGAAGAGTTTGGAGGAAACACTTGGATGTTGCGAGAAAATTAATCCTGGATAGAATTCCAAGACTCAATGATAGCCGTTCGCTAGAACCATCACAAAATTCCCCAACTAGATTTTTGAACATATGGTTCACGTTTATTGACATTATTGGCTCTCTGTGCTCTTTTAGACCCACGTCCTTATCGGCATTATTGCCGGACTTCAAAAATTTCCTAATTGAAGGCAAATTTAGAGTCGATACTGATGAAGAAATTAAGCGCCAGCGATCATCTTTGATCGATATCGACTATTATACAGGTATGGAACCCAGAGTGCTGTGCACACTGGGTTGTGTAGCATTAATGGTAAGTGACCAGAACCAGAGACAAGATGAACATTCTGACCAGTTTATGCTTAGAACCGCTATGTGTGAAGCGTTAGACCTTGACTATGAGTTACTAGCATGGTTAAGGCACGGCGAGTTGGAGAGGGAAACCATCCTACAAACTCAATTGGTTCAAGAGGAAAGGGCGATAGTGTATCACAGATTGAGAATCTATAATAAATTATTTGGGTTAACTGGTTCGGTTATCTTGAAAAGAAGAGTCCTAGGCCTTTCTTACGCCAGCCAATCTATATTAGACTTACTGAAAGAGATCAGCTCTGTGATAGACAAGGAGATTCCCTTATGTGCCCCAGCAACAACTTGTGTCATGTTTGTATTATTTTGTTGTGGCTGTGATTTAATCGATGCATCCGTCATACACCTGCGACGTGTATATTCAGAGAGAGCGCAAGCATTAAATAGCATTGGTGTAAGTAGTGCTCATATGGCAGCTACTATTATGGAACGTTGTTGGGCTGAGAAACGAAATTGGTGGGATATTTTACAAGAAGAGAATTTGGATTTGACATTTGCAATTTAATTCATCAAGACAAGACCATAATTGATTGGATTTTTTTTTGTTCAATACAATAACCATGCTCCTAGCACCATGTAGAACATAGTTTCGACGCTTTTATGGGCCTCTATGGTGTCCATCAGAGCATCTTTTTATACAGGCCACTATTAAGGAGTGATTTTTCTTATTTTCTTTATGAACTTCCTGATTGCATATTTTGTCATTGCATTAGAGAGTGGCGTTGTATACAAATGCTACTCATCCCTTGGTAAGATACAGATAACAGAGTTCTATCTGTGTAACTATATAGCATAATTTACAATGCAGCAGAAAAGATCTCGCAAAGCAAGACCTGTGTCAGTATGTATTGGTTGCAAGTCCAAGAAACTGAAATGTGACAAATTACGCCCAACTTGCACCAGATGTCGCGAAACAAATCGTGAGTGCCGCTACGATAGTAATTATTCGGTCTTGTTCTCGAACTCAGACGATATAAGTGGTAATAGCTCGATGTTGTCAGAAGCACCTAATCAAAACAGTCTGCCTTTAAACATTAATGTCAAACATACAGAAAATGTGTCTCCGATTGACTCGATATCCAGCTCAAGTAGTACATTGGTACACTCTATCAAAGGTGTAGTGAAGGTTAAGTTTGATCTGCCGAACGTTAAGATGAATCTATGGCCCCCAAATGATTGCTTAGTAAAATTTGGGTCTACGACTTATTTAGATCTACCGTTTGCTATACATTCCATGGTGCAATTTGACCCTTACGCCAGAATATTTTGTGGCAGTCTCCACGGTAGCACTTTATTTCAATTGCATTCTAAATTAAATTTGATCTCGAATGAAGTGTCGCCGACCGTACAGCCATCAGTGTTGGAGATAGCCAAGGAGGAGAAAGAAACGGGTCCATTAAACTTCATAGAGGGAGTTATAATAAAATGGGTTGAGAAATCAAATGAATACATTAAGAACCAGCTACCTCTAGACTATTTTACCACAATTTATACCATCGAGGATACAATGCATCCAAATTTGTTGACCCAGATACAGATATTACTAAGAGAGATCCAAGCTCTTCTGCCAAGGAAGGAAGATACTCGTTACTTGTTAACTAAATTTTATGAAGAGGTCTACCCAATATTCCCATTTATTGAAATTGAACAGTTTGAGACAAAATTGAAAGATATCTTTGTAGATAATTCCCAACCTTTCTATCAGATCGATGTGTTTAAGGAAGAGGTGAGGAAAAAATTGGAAACTTTGGTTTTGTTGATATTAATTTTATCGATCACTGCAAGGGAGGAAAGTGTTAATGGGGATGGTATTCGCTTCAAGAAAAATGAAAGTAGCGAAATGGGGAGAATATTAACGGTCTATGCCCAAAAACTATTATCATTACTGAATGGATTCACTTTCACCAATGAGAATATTCTGGTTTGTTCCTTGTATCTTTTTATCTCTGAGCATTTAAATCCGGAAAATAGAGTCCTATCAGTTTCACACAATACACTTCTGACGCTCAAATGCTTAAACGAACTCGCTATTACATTGGGGTTATTCCACGACCCTTCGCTGTATTACAGGTATATTAATGACCCTGACATCGATGAAACGTTTTTCACTTTTAGACGTAAATTGTGGCTAGGTGTTCAGAGTATAAATGCTATTTTCAGCACAATAGATGGTGGAGGCAGTAAATTGCAATTGGAATATTTAGAAAAATTCATTGAGACTAGAAATATAACATCAGGTTCAAATTGTCAACTTCAAAACGCTAACGATTATGACAAGAAAATATTTGAAATCGAAGAAAATAAGTATGAACTTCATATTGCTGTGACTCGATTGATAAACAGCACAAATTCAGTACTCGCTAGCGAACAGGACTTGCATGTGATTTTGAAGAATGTTGAGAGAGTAAAAATTCTACTGCAACACAATTTCCCTTTCTCTCATTTGAAAAGCGCTCTAGATACTGATAATGTCATTAACATATCACTAAATTCGACAGATATCAGAATTAACCTGACAAGCAAACTGAATTATGAAATATTGGATGCTAACATGGGGGTTTTGACCTTACTAATGGTAGTTCATTCTAAGCTCGCATGTTATTTTGAAAAAATGTGTGCTAAAGATTGGCAAGTATACCAAGTTTATTGTCAAACATTCCAGATAGAAACAATGGATTTTTGGTTACAACTGGTGTCTCTAATTATATCGTTCCTAAACGGTGAATATGATCACTTCATCCTACCAAGCTACCGATTCGTTATGAATAAATCAGTAATATTTACATCGATGAAAATATGGGTAGTTCAAATGGGGATGGCGTTAAGAATCTCGTATAAGAAACTCTCATTGACGACACAACATGAGCAAGCTTATCAATTTAATTCTTACATGAATAAAAAAGCTATGGATCATGATACGATGTGCCAACTGTTAGACTCGATGATAAAGACCATCAAAGGTGATTTACAATTCGTCATCACTCTGATGGAAACGCGTCTAGCTGACCAGTATTTTGCTGCGTTCCAGGCTGTCTCGATGTGTAAATACCTCGTTTATTTGATGAACACTGATACGTTGGCCGCTAGCACATTAAAATATTGGGATCGGATCTTCAAGACAAACACGGTGTCTAGTAGAATCATCGAGAAAGTGAACTCTAAATGGGGGTTGAGTCCCAAGGATTCAGAATTCATCAATAAAAACCTGTTAAATCCAGATATCTTGGAGAACCTTAACGGGGACTTCTTATTGAAAGTGAAGGGCTTATTGGACACGCTAAGGTATAGAAGAGAAACAGTGATGCTGTCACCAGAGAGTACTAAAGTGTCTCCTGATAGCCTCGAGCCTGGCCCCGAGGTGGACCTTTTCAACCATTATTTACAAGTGAATAAAGATTTTTTCTGGTCTGTGATCGGTGCTGATTTGGGTGAACTACCGTTAATATAATGTCCCTATACCGTTTAGCTAACATAGCATTATTTACATATAGACCATATGTATATATATATGCATTCTCCAATTAACCTAGTCGGTTTCTTCCTTCAGCAATTGGATGATAGTAGATTCAATAGAGAGCGGTTTGGTCAAGGAACTGAACCGCTCGTGGACTCTTCCATTCCTATCAACCAAGAATTTCTCAAAATTCCATCTAACACCTTTAAATCCTAGCAGCCCTTCCTTCTGAGCCTTCAAATAAGTGTATACAGGGTCTTCCTTGGGACCATTCACACACACTTTCTTAAGAATTGGGAAGGTCACTTTAAAATGGTTCTGGCAAAAAGCAGCTATATCATCGTCGGTGCCCGGTTCCTGGTGGCCAAACTGGTTGCAAGGAAACCCGATCACCACAAGCCCCGAGTCCCTATGCTTCTCGTACAACTGTTGCAACTCAGTGTACTGTGGTGTGAACCCACACTTCGATGCTACGTTAACTATTAGCACCACTTTCCCCACTAATTGCTCAAACGAGAACTCCTCATTGAACCGAGTCTTCGGAGCCAGCTTGTAGAAGGACATGGCGTGCTGGATGCTTGCTGTTTGTGTGTTGCGCTTCTCGGTTGTCTTCAAAGTGATGTAAGTGGCTATATTACCAATGAAACATTATATATAGGGATGCAACACCCACGATGAACTTCACCATTGATCTTCGGGAAGCTTAGACAGTGAGTCAAAAAGCTTCCATAAGTGTGATGGTGAGCAAAGTGGTGATTGTGACAGGTGTGTCTAGAGGAATTGGCAAGGCCATTGTGGACAGGTTACTGTCCAAGGCTGGGGCTGTCCCGCCCGTTCCGGACGAGGTCCACGTCCTGGGTATTGCCAGGACGGAGCAACCTTTGCTGGAGTTGCAAGCACAGTATGGTGAAGCACGGTTCCAGTACGTGGTCGGAGACATCACTGACCATGCTCGGCTACAAGAACTGGTTGCTAAGGCGATCGAGTTGTACGGACGCATCGACTCGGTGATTGCCAATGCGGGGTTGTTGGAGCCAGTGGCCCGTGTCGGGGACTACCGTGTGCAAGACTGGAAACACCACTTCGACGTCAACTTCTTCAGCGTCGTGGACTTGTCCGCGTTGGTGCTGCCCCATTTAGAAGTCTCCAAGGGCAGTTTCATCCTGGTCTCCAGCGGAGCCAGTGTGAAACCGTACTACGGATGGGCTTGCTACTGCGCTGCCAAGGCTGCGATAAACAGCTTGGCAAGGTCCGTAGCCTCAGAGTGGGCAGGTGTCGGAGCCATTGCCGTGGCTCCCGGCGTCGTCGACACCAGGATGCAAGACGAGATCAGAGACGTTGTCGGCCCACGGTCGATGACCAAAGAGGCTTTAAAGCGGTTTACAGACTTGAAGGATAACAACCAGTTGGTCGACCCGCAAGTCCCAGCAACAGTTTACGCTGCGCTGGCTCTCAAGGGAATTCCCTCGCAATTGAACGGAGAGTACGTCCGCTACAATGACACCGCACTGGACCAGTGGGTCACCAATTGAACTACAGAGTCATCTTGCTGGTCTCGAGAGCAGCGCAACTAGGTTTCCAGCGGAATTTTGTGCTTTTATACAGGGAAAAATTTTGTTAGTCATAGTCCATGGCTAGTCACCTAGTCCTTTAAAGCACATATATATAGGTGTGTATGGTTTGGTTGTTACTTAGACTTTGGTTGACAAGTTCAAAAAGTTTGGAATTGACCATTGGAAACGGAACATACAATTAGCCATGTCTGTTGTTTTACATTTAAGAGCGGAGGATAAACCATTAGAAGCTAGAGCATGCTTGACGCCTTCTACCGTCAAGCATCTGATTGGTAAAGGGTTTAAAATATATGTGGAAGATTCTCCTCAGTCGTCGTTTGAAGCGTCTGAGTATCGTCAAGCTGGAGCTGTCATTGTTCCTGCCGGTTCATGGATCACTGCTCCAAGAGATCGGATAATTGTTGGGTTGAAAGAGTTTAACGAGGAGGACAAATTTCCTCTAGTGCACGAGCACATTCAATTTGCTCACTGTTATAAGAACCAAGGTGGGTGGCAGAACGTTCTGCAAAGATTTATTAATGGGAACGGTTTGCTTTACGATTTGGAATTCTTGGAAAACGATGAAGGTAGAAGAGTAGCTGCGTTCGGTTACTATGCTGGTTTTGCGGGCGCTGCATTGGGTGTTAGGGACTGGGCGTTTAAGCAATTGCACGCTGATAGAGAGGATTTGCCCGGTGTCGCGCCATATTTGAGCGAGACTGCGTTGGTCAAGGATGTCGTTAAGGATTATTCGATGGCATTGAAGAAAGGTGCCAAAAAACCCACTGTGCTGATCATAGGTGCACTTGGTAGGTGTGGTTCCGGGGCTGTTGATTTGTTGAAACAGATTGGCTTGCCCGATGCCAACGTGATTAAATGGGATATGGCAGAGACTGCAAAAGGTGGACCTTTCCCTGAGATCGCCCAAGCGGACATTTTCATCAACTGTATCTATCTCTCCAAACCAATTGCACCTTTCATAAATATGCAACTGTTGAACAGTAGAAACAGGAGACTACGGACAGTGGTAGACGTCTCGGCAGATACTACTAACCCACATAACCCGATCCCTATCTACAACGTGATCACCGAGTTTGATAAACCCACGGTCACAGTGAATACGACGCAGGGGCCTAAGTTGTCAGTGATATCGATTGACCATCTACCTTCGTTGCTACCAAGAGAGGCCTCTGAGTTTTTCGCCAAAGACTTACTACCCTCCTTAGAACAATTACCACAGAGGAGGATCGCTCCAGTATGGACTAAAGCAGAAAGGCTATTTGATAGACATTGTGCCCGGGTGGTTAGACAATCGAAATTATAAGTTGTAAATATGTGTTCTATGTAAAGTGAAATAGGATTTGGGATTCATCTACAACAACAAGAATCAAGATGACTAGTGGAAAAAATTCAAAGTGAGACACTAACCAAGAAAAATTCTTGTTACATACAGTGGTCTTTTGCATATATAATAAAGAAATCGATCATGAGTGATATGGAGGTTGAATATTGGTATCTAATTGTATTGTATTGAGACAAGATGATGTCAACTTACGACAAAATCGTTCAGTAAACCCGTGGAGGGGAAATTCGTCATCCCATCTCGGAATATCGTTTTAACTCTTTCATTTCCCAACATCAGCTTGGCTAAACCGAGTCTCAAATAATACGTAATAAAATTGTTCACGCTGTTGATGCTACTATCGCTTGCAGTCAGGTTACCCAACGTTACCCATGCTAATAGCAAACATGTAACAGGGATCCAAAAGAATAGTAGCATCTTATCGGTTTGAAGATTTTGCTTATTGTTTTGAAGGAAACGGTTGAATTTTCTTTGAAATGCATCGTCTTCATCTTCCGATGACGTGTGCATTTCACCAGCCGAATTATTCGAGTTGGCATTGCTCAAAGTTGTTGTTATCGTCTCTGAATTACGCGATTCCGTGACACTTTGGAATTTTTTGCTCAAATAATCAATTGAGTTATATTTGGGGAAAAGATCGTCGTATTTAGGTAATTCATCATTAATTCTGTTAAGGACTCTATTCCATAGAGATCTGCTTGTCACCTCAGGGTCGATGGTAGAATCTCCGATATCAGCTCCGTTAATATCATCAAGGCATCCTTCATCTTCACTCATTATTGAAGATCCAATATTAGACTCAATATCAGCGATATCATCAGCGTCTAACGACATATCACTTAAATCATTATCATTCTCGTATACTGAAGAATCGTATAAATCAAAGGAGGAGGATAAGTTTGGCATGACTAAAGCATTCACATTTGCACTGGATGCAGTGAAACCAGAGCCTGTATTGGTTACATTTAGTCGACGCTCCGTATCTTCATTGAACAAGCTTGATGAGAAGCTTGATAAAGACACTTTCCTTTCAATGCCGGTTATAGACTCACCATCACTACTCTCATTGGCACGATCTTCATTGTCATAATAATTGAATAAGTCAATGACATTGTAGAAATGCTCTTCTTCACTATCGACATGATTGTTGACATACAACTGTTTAGGTGTCACTGTGTTTGAAGCTTTAGCCATAGAGTTTGCCTTACATGCAAGAAGCAGACGGATGATATTAAAATTACCATTGATGGCAGCAAAATGCAAAGCTGTAAATCCAAAGACATCCTTTAACTCAACATTCACACCACTCCTTAAAAGAGTAGCGACCAAATGAACGTAGCCTTTGAATGCAGCTAGATGCAATAAAGTTCTACCCAAATTATCACACATGGATATGTTTGATGTGCTTCGGTTCAATGATTTAATAACTTTAACAATTAAATTTTCGTCATCAACTGGAACATCGTTTAACTGATAACCGCTCATATTAGAAGGTAAGTTGGTATTGCTTTCTAAGTTTGAAGAAGGAGGGGAACCGCTCCTATCGTCACCTATAATTCTTTTAGCAATATTTCTGGCATCATCTAGCTTCCCGTTCATTTTAAGCCCAACGATTTGCAATGCTAATTCGATTAGTTGTCTATCTGTTTCATCAACATATGTGAATAATGCTTTTCGACTTGGGTGTGTATCCATAGAATGAGTGTTTGTAGTATCATCGTTTTCTGCGCTTGGGTCTGTAATCGTGACAAACACCTGACCAGCACTCTTCGCTGGAGGCAAGTATGTTACGATAGTCGAGTCACTCCAACAGTGAGTAGAAAATGCTTCATTGTTTCCAAACTTAACGCTCAATCCTTGTTTAAATTTGGAGCCTAACAAAGTTACCTCAATACCGCCATTGATCGGTCCCTTAGATGGAATAACCCTATGTATGCAGGGTTTCTCAGCATCCATCCTCAGAGATTGGTTTATCTGGTGATTTATCCGTTGATCCAATTGCAAGATATCCTGCTCGCTTAAGCTTGGTACTTGTACTAGACTATTAGAGCTTGGTCTAGGGTTCATGACTCCAAAATTATTACTTCTGCGAACTCTTTTTCTTGACATCTCTGGGTCTCTGTCTATTATTGAATTAGAGGTGGACATGGATGTGTACGTGTGGTAATAGTCTTGGGAGCCACTGTGGAAAGGTTCAGACCCTTCTTCACTCATAGAAGTTGGAGATGGAATTACTTTACCTGTGAATATCGATGTTGGTTTTGTTGATGGCAATGGTTGCTGAATTGGTATTTGCTCCGGGTTGAAATTTTGATCTACTTTCGAGTGGGTATCCAAATTAGCGAACTCGTCATTAGAGTGAGCAGAAAAATCAGTGCTCTTACTAGTGATAGATTTCTTAGATGCAGATACGGAGCTACTTCTAGCGCCTTTAGACAAAGTTGGAACAATATCTGTTGACGTACCATTACTTTGTGAGCTTGCTGGATTCTTATCAGTAATGATCACTGATTTTGTCACACTTTGTGCGACAATATTCCCTTGCGAATCCCTCAAGAGACACAAGATTTTAAACCCATCATTAGCTTTATGGTGTCTGCAATAACAAACAATCCTGGTAGTTAATTCAAAAGTCTTCTCTCCCGAGTTAAGTTCATGAAGCACGCTGATTTGTTTTGTGTTGAATATGATTGCGTTTCTGTTGGAGTTGTTACACCAAAGCAGATTATCGCTTAATCCTGATTTTCTTCTCGATGCTCTTCTATGTTCTCTCTTTACACATTTCAAACATACCTCAATAGTCTTGTTTGTCACAGCGTCTAGTAAAAAGGGTTCCAAATACAAGAGTTGGTCCCTAAACTCCGAGTCGTAATGAGTTAAATCTTTTTCCAAATAAAATTTCTGTCTAGCAATCGCATTGGATGGCAAATAAACCATGTACTGGGGTATCGAGTCGGAGAATGTGAATTTTAATTTTAATTGGTTTTCTACTCTTGTGATATCCGGAATCCCGTCTATCTTGACTGAGGAAGGTTCTTCCAACGAACTTAATCTCTGTGCCAACTGTGCAATTTCCTCGGAAGATATAGTGGAAGGTGTCTCCACAATCGGGTCCTTCCTGCCGAACATAACTGTCCTGTCTATTAAATCCTGATATTTTTTACCTTTGCCAACTACTGTGTTGAGACTGGGACTTTTTGACTTCAAACTAGTGCTAACAGGGCCACTTGGTGACACACTAGCCACAGGAGAGTTGTCCAGTTTGGGGACTTCCTCCGATTTCAAAATGCTATCCAAGAAGTCGTCGTAATTTTCTTGTAGAGCAGCACCATGAATGTCCATAGGCCCCGTCTCGTTGGCCGTCATATCGTACTGACCAAACAGAAAGTCGTCGTCCATAGCCAGGCCATCTATTGCCATCTCTTCTTCCTCCAACTTCGGCCCAACAGGCTCATTTGCAGGGCCACTCATCACCCATGGATCAACAGTTTGCTCGCTCATCGCCTCTCCAAGCATCCTTTGTCTGATTTCTCGGTTGCTGTATTACAATTATCCTGTATCCCTACTCACAAGTACCCACGTCTCCAGCTATGTGGATCTCTTCAACGTTCAATATATACCACTCAAAACCGTCGTCCGTGTGTGGTGGGAATCCCATGTTTTCAACCGTTACGGATATCCACCAAGAAGGCAACACGCACGTGACCAAACATTCTGTTTTCGGAAATTGTTGAGTTCTCGTTATGAGTGATGCAATTATGTGCACGTGATATACAATCACATGATTAATATACACGTGATGAATAAATCACGTGACACGCAGTCACGTGCATCTCGCGAGGCACGGTTCCCACGTGATCGTGTGAAAAATTTCACCAAACGTAAACACAAGCTATTTTTGCTCTCATCTCATCGATTAGTCTAATAGCCGTGTATAGCTCTATATCTTCTCCTATAGTTGCGATTGCGAATACACTACATCGAATAGTGTTTCTGTCAATAAGCTCACCGAAACGTGATACACTTTCCTGCAATAAAAATGTCTGAAGTAGAACAAGACCCGAACGATCTAGCGCGTGTTTTAGGCGGGATCTATGTCGGGGCATTGCAACCGATTCAAGACCATATCCCGTTGAATGCTCGGTACAATATTACACACATCTTATCTGTGATTAAATATGAGATTATCCCAGAGTATCTAGTTCGGAAAGGTTATACTTTGAAGAATATTCCGATCGATGACTCGTACGAAGAGGACATCTTGCAATACATTAATGAGACCAACGCCTTCATTGACTCCTGTTTGTTCCCTGACGAGCCGGAATACTCGCCGGACAAGGTTGATTTCAAGAACAAGAGCCATAAGAGCGGTGTTTATGTGCATTGCCAGGCCGGTGTGTCCAGGTCTGTATCGTTTGTCATTGCGTACTTGATGTACAGGTACGGGCTTAGCTTGCAAATGGCATTCCATGCTGTGAGGAGGAAGAGATCGAGAGCACAGCCTAATGAGAATTTCATGGTCCAATTGAAAGTGTTCGAGGATATGGGTGGGAAATACGTGGACGTTAATCATACTTTGTATAAGAAATGGAGACTAGAGAATACTCCTGTCGGGTATGGTGTTAATCCGCCCCAATTGGACGCGCCACAGCAAGAAATGAAGCCAGAATTGGATACAGTACTCAGGTGTAAGAAGTGTAGGTTCCCGTTAGCGACTTCTAAGGACTATGTCCCTCATGATCCACCTTCAAAGCAAAGTTCTGAGGGCCATTTTATCAGAAGAACCAATAATGGTAGGAGAATCGTGAACATAGAGGAGTCTCAATCTACGTGCTCACACTATTTCTTCGTGGATCCCATGGACTGGATGAAGCCAGCGCTATCAAACGAGCAAGAATTGGAAGGGAAGTTTTTCTGCCCCGGGTGTACAACAAAAATCGGAGGATACAATTGGAAAGGCTCACGGTGTAGTTGCGGGAAGTGGGTCGTCCCAGCGATCCACGTTTTATCAAACAAGACAGATGAATTCCCCATAGGTGGAACAAAGTTAAATAATGTCGTTAATTTTGAATCGAATTGACCTCTTTTACATATATTTTTTTTAATAATTAAAGTAGCATAGAATATGATATGAAATGATGATTACAATTACTAAATGTTAATAATACGTCAATGACACCATTACGGATTATATGTTAACATGTATATAGATATTCTATCGGTTGAGTCTCTTGATGAGATTTGAAGAATCATCTTCTACCCATTCACGTAATCTTTTCCCGCTACGAACGAGTTCAGCATAACCTAACATTAACTCTTGTTCATTGATTAATTGCTCTTGTAGGATTAATTTCCGCTTCATGTTTCTGGAAATCTTGTCATTTTGTCCGACTAAGTCGTTAGCCTTGTTCAATTGCAATGTATTTTGGCACATACTCAGCTCCAAATGAGACACGGCAGCATACCTGGAGATCATTGACGAGCCACCGTTTTCAATTCGCTGCATGTTGTAGAAAATACTGTTAGTCAGGGAGACAAGTCTTGCGTTCAAATAAGGCACGTTCTTTAGATTCAACAACCATTCCAAAACATTCTTTCTCTTCAAGAGATTAATATCATCTTCCGACTTCATCCCACAAACTAATGTTTGTAAAATCCAAGCAAGCAGGTTATAAAAATCATTATTATTATCGGTTTCGACTCTGTTTGATGTACGATGGGAGGAACCAATCAAGCTGTTGAACAAAGGAATGTCGTTAGAGCGAATGAAAGGCTCACTTAAAATCCAACGGAAAGCTTTTTCGAAAAGAGGGGAGGTTGGATGTGACAACACTCCACTAATCCTTGAGACAGCGGTCCATATAATTGGAGGAATCGTGTATTCTGTCTTTTTCGTTACAGTGAAAACAATTTTCTTGATAAGATGTAACAGAATATCATTCTCCTTGTATTGATTAGAGTTAACCATAGACTGTAACAGCTCAACCATTATGGACCTTGATATCTTGGAGACCAAGTCAGAGTCATCACATAGTGATTGTATCACAAACTGTAATAAGTTCGATGTTGACAGTCTTTTAACGAAAAAATTGTATCCTGATAATTTAGTCTGTCCTTCTACGTCTTCTTCACTCTTTTGGATCCCAACCAACTCACGGTTGTGCAACATTACTAGTAGCAGAAATAATGGATCATATATCTGTTTAGAGTTGGTCATACTACCAAAGGGGAGGTTGGTGGTTTGGTGATGGAATTTTTCAAATTTAGCCCAATTATTACTTCTTTTTGAACCTACATCAAATTCCGGCACTTCAGGTCTAGATATGATATAATTATCCGTGGAGTAATTGACAAAATCTTTTCTCAAGGTTATAATCAGTCCCTCTCGAACCTCTTGGAATAGTTTGATCTCTCCAACTATTTCCAATGTCTCCTGGCCTGTGTTTTCAATATACTCCCAAGTGTAAATCAAGTTTGTCCAGGATTGAGAACTTTCAATTTCAATCAGCTCTAAAATCTTCAATAGAAGCCTGTCACTCCCACGCACTGTACCAGAATAGAATACCAATAACTTTTTCTGAACAAATGCGTTTGTCAAATTAGTTTTCGTACCTAATCTGAAGAGTAGTAAAAGTGTTAATGAATTGAGGAATCGTATATCTTCACCTGCCTCCGAATTACTAAAACAAATACTGTCGTTGTTAATCAATATTTGGAACAGTTTATCACCCTCGACTAATCCTTCATTCTGTACGGAAAATAAAACTTGAATAAGGTAAGACATAGCATCCTTGCTATCGATCCATTTACTTTTCAGGATAACTTCGAATTGCGAGTTCAGAATGTTTTTATTAACAAACTTCCATAAGTTAGCTTTTAGCAATAATGTTTTAACCTCTTCTATAACTGAATGGTATTTATCATTTAATTGTTGTCTATCAGAAAAAATATTCGTGACATATAGGCATAACTTGTTCAACCACTGTTTTAGAGTCTCATCTGCAAAATCCAAATTTTCAATAGAATTCACAAACTTGATTATCGAAGGATTGAATTTATGCTGCGTTTCACCAATAAGATAACTCAATATTTCATTTATCTTCTCTTGAGAAAGCCCACCAATATTTAGCGATATTAGAGGCAAAGCATGATACAGAAGCATGGTCTCATCCATCTGCTTGATATCTTCAAGACACTTTTCAAAAGTTGTTTGAATGAACTGTTTTGCAGAACCTTCAGAATAGGTTACATGCGCTAAGATCAAAGTTCTTGAAATAGTGCATGCTATACGTATATCAGTCACAGGTTCTAACAACCCAGTAATATCATCCAATGCACAGTATTTTGAAGATAAAAAGGCTTCTAAAACGGAGCAATATCCTGCAGACTGCAATAATAATTGGAAAAAAGCATTTGGCTGCATATTGTCGATTCTTTCTGATTTAATCATATTACAGATTCTATGGGATATTGAGGTTGTGTTAAACTGGGCAATGATTTTGGAAATAGCAGTGTAGTCAACATTTATTGTACTGAATTTTTCTATCTTGGCCAGAATTTTGCATAATACAATTGACGAAAACTGATTGTCTTCACTTATAAGAATATTCAACTGATCAGGGTGTAGAATATCAACGATACACAAACTTAATGAATCTACGAGCTCCTTATCGTCTATTTCACTCGACTGTATTTTTTTCAGTAATTCAAATAGCTGTGTTACAAGTGATTCTGGAAGCTTGAAGTTCATACTACTGACGAGTTGCAAAAATGATACAGCAATGGCAATTGATTTTAAACTTCTCAGTTTATCGGTAGTATCTATCGATGCAAAGATAGGTGTATAGCAGGTAGTACGCATGATATTGAAGCTAGAATCTGTATCAATGTATTTTCCTAGTTGGCCTAGCATAGTATCCTTGGTGAGTATAAACTCTTCATTGAAGTTGATGCTTGGATCATCTTTCAAGTGGAAGAGTCTAACAAGCAATCCAGATACATCTAACTCATTCACAGCGTACCGCACAACAGATTTTAACCTATGGTAGTCAAGTAAAGTGATGTATTGAAAAAAGGAAGAATTTGCGATCTTTGAAACAATGTATTCCTCTTGATTTAGCTGTTTCAAAGCAGTACTATCAAATCCCAAATAAACGTCTAATAGATGTTTAGGGATATCGGTTAAAAATTCTTGGGCTAATGACTGTACTCCCTCAGCAGATTCTCCAATTAATATTAAAGATCTAAAGAAGATGCATACCCACTTATTATGCGTGTCCCTTTCTTTTGACTCCTTGAGGAAGCGCCATTGTTCTGCTATGGTAACAGCAAGAGGCGACACCTGCTTGTATTTTTGAGCTTGGTCCACGTACTTATAAGGTGTTTTCATGCAACGAGATACTGACTCATCTAATAAGTTCCAGATAGGTACCAAGTCCTCAATATGCTTATCAACCAACGAGGCTTGCAAACTATTAACAAGTGCCAATATCGGATTAACAAGCAAATCATCTCTAAATATGACTGTTCCTCTCACTAGATTCTTTAATAAATTTGTAATCTTCACTGTTACACTCGATGTAGCATTAGGAGATGTAGCCAACTTCAACAGCGAGCAAAATAATGTATTTTCTTTGTTCGAAAATGCCCACCACTTCGTTTGGCTGTTACCGAATTCCTGGTATTGTAAGAAATTGTCCAGAACTGTTAGTTCCATTCCAGAGAATTTCTTCTTTTGTATTAAATCAACGTACACATTCGATGCAGGAAGGTTTAGCACAAAAAAGTTAGGGAAGCAACGACTGTAATGTTTGAAAATTAATGTTAAGGATAGCACCAATATCTGATTACTGCTCTTATTGTCATACAGTTTGTTAAGTTCAGATGCAAACAAATTCAAATCTGGAATATGCTTCAAGAATGAGGTAAGTAGCGAAGCTTTTGAAGAGTTCCAGCCCTTCCTATCATATAGATTTAAAACTTTTTCCAATTTTTCGAATGCAAACACCATTAGATGGCAAGACAATTGTTTTACAAGCTCAGATTCATGTTGTAAACACTTTGTCAATGCATTTTTAGTTAATGGTGCGGGGATTATACTCTCAATGACAATTGAAGTAGATGGGTGCATTTCTGTCTCAATGGTCTCCATGAAAGGTGGAATTTCTAAGTTAATCATCCTTCCTAACAATAACGTTAAACCAATCCAGTAAGATGTTAGTTTAGGAGCGAATGTCCCAAAGGAATCCAAATAATGAGCGTACGGAGCCACCAATTCAGGAGCAACTGTAAGTGTTTTGAGAACGATGCCGGATTGCATATCGTCCTCCCAAGGTTTAAACAGTTTTAGCATATTAAACAGAAGCTTATTGTAAACTTGGAACGGTTTTTGATTTACCACGATTGTCGCTGAGCTCTTTGCTCTACTTGCTGGTGATTGCTCAAACCATACACAATCATCTGGGAAGGCCACTTCAATATAGGCTATGAAGTATTCGTTGACCTTCCTTGTCAAATCTTTATTCTTGGAATAATAAAAATGATGTATCTTGGACAAAGCCAGTTCGTTTAAGATTTTAGTCTTGCTCATCTTCTTAAATGAACTTTCACCTAACACACTGCCAATAAACAAGTCGATAGTCCGAGATATAAGGTCATCAGAGTCTACTTTATCCATATACTTGAACCAAGCACTCATTATCTTGTGATTATCGAGAAGGAAATCTTTTCTCAATATGCTTGGCGTGTTTTGGACCAACGTTATCCAAAAGTCAATGAATGTGTTTCTTAAAGTCTTTTGCGCTTTAGTACCTTGGTTTACCGTGGCTGCTTTCTCTAAAGTCATCTTGCTTGGAGTCAGGATCTTGGGCAAAGATGGTAATGAGAAATCGAAAAACGAGAGGAACATTTCCACAAACTGACCGTTTTGAAACAGGATCATCTCTTTCATTAAAAACAGAGTAGGGTTCGTAAGCGAGCCTCTTAAATTATTCAACCCACGATACAAATCCTTCACATAACTTTGTAAAATCGAAGTGATCGCAGCAGCACCAAAGCTTGAAGTCCTTGGATTCAAATTGGTTATACGAAGAAACTTAACAAGCTTCAACGTGGTGAAAGTATATTTGCCATGGTTACTCACTTGCGAGTAATAAGACCATGTTTGCACCAATTGGTTAGCAAAACCCTTTTCACAAAACTCTATTAAAGGTTTGAAATCCACGGTTTCTCTTCTATCAGCATCAATTGCATCCAGAATAACAGCTAGCTGATTGAAGGCACCACTATCCACATGGTCTCCTTTACTGTATTTGGACGACGGTTTGGATATCTCCACAGTAGATACCTTATGAGGCCGTTTTCTAACTTCCGCCATTTCTTTGATTCGAAGGAATTCGTTCAATTTGTACCCAGATTAAAAGGCGCCAAATCTACACAAGCTTTCCTATTGCAATAGGATCCGAAGTAATCGATTTCCAACGTCTGTACCCACCAATACAAGAACACACTAGTAGCAATACCGTGAACCACAGAGAGTATAACGAGATGCGATGAGATGAGCTTCGCAACAAATTTTTCAAATGGAAGAGCTTTTCCGTGGGAAGCGATGCTGGATTAAAGACACTGCCTGACGATTAAAGAGCCTTTCAGGTGCCATAAAGCGGTGTTCACCGTGATAGTGACTCGGATCAGTACAGTAGCTACCGGAAGAATTGGAGTTGTGATCAGGGATGTTTTTCGCAGAGGCAAAGCAGCTTAGTGGTCGGCTTCTACAAAGATCCACGCTAGTTGGTTGCTATAATGCGAGATATAAGGCCAATATTCCAAAGTTAAGCAAGAGGTGTTACTCAGTAGAGGCGAGCAGCGGCTCGAGGAAAAAAGCGCAATTTGACACCGCTATCCTGAAAACGTTTGCATGGGTGGTCGTATTCAGTTCAGTACTGAGTAAAGTCATTGAAATCCAGAAAAAGAATGAAGACTTGGATCGACGGTACGGGTTGAAAATCAATATTCTGAAGGATATGATTGCCAGGGCGTCTGCAGGAGAAACAATAGTTAACTTGGAAGAAGAATTGAAGATTATCAATGCTTCTCTGACCAGAGATAAAGAACCAATGGTGTCATCCACTAGGCCAGATGTCTCGGTTCTAAATCCCTCAGTACCCGAAGAAAGTTTAGAGAACTTGTGGGATTCAATCCTTGCTGAAATTAATGACGAGGGCGGAAGTAATTCTGAGGAAACGACGCAAAGACTGTTGGCTCATCAGAAAGAGCAACCGGACATAATATTGGACCGGGACATTATAGCATACAAAAATAAGCAGGATAAGGAGTTTAAGAGTTATGTCCCTCAAACAGCGGTCCACACTATTGTAGAGACTCCCGGTGATGTGACGGAGGCGGCCAAGGATTCTAAGTTACCTAAATTTCTGTAGACGTTGAATTTCTGCCATTACAAAACTCTATATATTCTTTATCGATAACGAGCTTCCATAGCCAGAATTTTTAATACCCTGCTTCCGTGGAAGCCTGTTCTTTATCAGTTTTAGATATCGGGGTATCTATAGGTTTTGTTTCCCCAGGGAGTGACGCGGATGCATTTTGAACACCGACTGTATTTCCAGAGTCCGCTGCTTTTTCAAGATTTGTTTCACCTTGATCATCAGTTATTATGCTGGCGGGAGTCTCTCTCTCGCCAAGGGCAGGTTCAGACGCAGGTCCATTTACACTGCTATTTCCGTTGTCCTTTTCACCACCACCCCAATTGCTTTGAACACTAGCATGTGAAGATGAAGGATAATTAGTTGTATGATCATAAGAATGGAATTCCTCTTTAGTGAACTCTTGAGAAGGCTCGGTTTTACTCTTTGAATCCTCTACTGATACTTTCTTGTGAATAGGTTCATCCACGCCGCGGTCTAGCTCTACCACTGAAGTCGCAGCAACAGAATCACTAGACATGTGTTTCTTAAATGTGTAACCAGGGAAAGAATCTAATATAGTACTCTGGGTATTTTTGTCAGGTATGGTTGGGGATACGGTTTCCAAGTCATGGTTCATTGGCGAATCGTACGAAAAATTTGAGGTTTGATACATGTTAGTTTGAGATTGAGATTGATTCCTTGAAGATGGAAAAGGCGTTGACACATCGTCCGTCAATAACCCAGGTATCTGTGCTAAGAATGAATGTATCCCATCTAAAGCTTTCCCCAATTTATCAAATGACCTTGAACCGACTTTTAATATCCAGATGTACTTTCTTACCAAGTCTTTCATCACATCTGCTTCTTCTTTGGAAGGTGCTGTGACGTACAATAAAGCAGCAAAGGAACTTATGATCATGAAACTTCCCGTAGAGTTTGAATACCAAAAAGCATTTACGTGCTCTAGTTTCAGGTCCCTGACAAATTCAATAGCTGCTACAAGTCTCGTCTTAGCTGCCGTTCGGCATACATTAATAAACTCCCTTTGTGTATCATGTTTCAACGATGAAATGATCTTCCTATGTAACGTCAATTCGGTTGCGAAATATGCCAACGTTAACGATGCGTTAGCGTTAATCTTCTTTGGTTCATAATAATTCATTGTCAGCTGCTCTGGTAATGATCTATACCATTCTCTTAATTTTAATTGTAAAGGCTTGGCTAGCTTCAATACTTGTTCAATGTTCGAATGAACATACAGTGCACCGTGTGTATAAAATGTGTCCATAATTTCACCAAGTATAATACTTAATGATACCATTTGTTGAAACATTAGCGTTCCCTTTTCAAAATCCGCATTCGTTAGCGTCATATCAAATATAGGGACATTTCCTAAGATTGAGTTGGTGTCATTAATAAACGAGTTCTGGATTGGATTAGACTCACTATTAACAACACTTGAAGACGAGGGGAAATCGTCCCTGGTGAGTATATCCACCATCCAGTTTCTACCTAGGATCAAACGGGAATGCCTGGATTCAGCCAGGGCTATCCATTTATCATAATACCATACTGCCCAAGCTAGTCGTTTCCTTAAGTTCTTTTCCCATTTGGGTAGTTTCCAGTCTTGTCCACTGACTCCCAATCCTAATTCTTCAGCCAATGCCACTAAATTCGAGCTAAGCACCCAATTATAAGAGTAATCACTTCTACAATACAATAGTAGCAACCCTGTCTGAATTAAGCTGAGCTTTGGCTGATCGATTCTGTTGAAAAAAGTCTTGTATGCAATATTGTTCAACTTCCCTACAACGTCCGGCTTTGGAAAGCCAATGAGCTTAGGATAAAAATCCCACCATTGTAAAGCTGCTGAATAGATCGATGCTAACAACGGTGCGCTCAGTTCTTTATAAGATCTTGAGTATTTCTCTAAAAACACTTTCTCATGCAGTATCGGAATGTTTGGGTGAACTAACCTGAAAAATATGTCAATTAAAAGCTTACCATGTGGATAAATCAACGATTCAACCTCATTTACTTCCTTTTCTTGTTGCGAATAAATAGTCGATTCGTAATCTCTTTGTAACAGGAAATGGGCGTCATTAGACACTCTTCTCAAATGAGAATCCTGAGACAGCTCAACCTGTCCTATATCATTATATCTCACATGCTTCAATAGAATTGTATCATATATTGAAGTTGGACCAATATAGAACGATGATCTTGGATACCTTGTTTGCTGAGCTGGCTTGTTTTCTAAATTATCTTGTTGTACACTCATTGGCAGGTTTTTCAGATCGACATCATTTCTAGAAACGCTATATTCATAGTTTGAAGTCGTTGGTGTAGAGGTTGAACTGTATTGCAACCTGTTTACTAGAAAATTGCTGGAATCGTTAAAACTCTGGGTTTTCCTTTTCTTCAAGTCTCTCTCATTCCTGTTTATCACAACAGAGTTCTCATGCAAGTCATTAGTAGAGAATATACATTTAATTCTTTTCAACTCACACTCTGAGCATGTGTTAAACCCCGGTATAAGCTGGCATTTCGATTTAGAGTTTAAACAATTCAAGCAAACCGAATTTGTCTTAATGCCTCTCGCCTTCTGGTTTTGTAAGCCGATAATATGCTCCTTTTGTATAGGGGTCGCTGATTGCTCTATTATACCTTGGTATTCTTTCAACAGATCATCTAAACTGTTTTTCTCCAAAAGCGTTGCAGGCTTGGAAACATTACTCAACGATCCCTCAGTAACAGATTGAGATGGCTTGGTAACTGCAGCGTTGGATTCGTCCTTTTCTGGTAACTTCGTTGAGGATTCAGAAGTATTATCATCGACTATTTTTGTGGATTTAGTCTGTAAGTTGTCACCTTCTATCTGGTTTGAACGTAACTCTTCACTCATAGTAGAACCTCCACGTTCGTCTAGCATAGAGTCATACGCTCGTAAGCTATATGTTCAAGGTCTTCCTCGTAAACTAATTTGAAAGGATGGATTAAGCCACAACCGTTTTTAATCTTTATCGCCCAACAGTACCATAAAACTGCGCCAGGCCGGTACTTGAATGTCTGCAATCTAATGGACTTAATGCAGTTATTAGCCTTCACAAATATTGTCAACAACAGGGAGCCAACCTTATCGTGTGGTATTCGCCAAACAGGTGAAATGTCACAACGCTTCGTAGCATTAAATAACTCATTTAATATATTGCCCATAAAAAGCGATGAGACTTAGTTTAACAAGTTGGGTTTACACTCAGTACTCTCACCGGAAGTTTTGACCAGTTGTGTTGTATGCCACATACATATTGAGATTGCAAATAGTCTTGCTTACCAAGCTACTTTATATGGGACGATGGATAATTGGAAAGAGGCTAAAAACGAAAATGGAAGAGTTTATTACTATAACGTTCAAACAGGTAAATCGCAATGGGATAAGCCAATTGAACTGCTTACGGAGCGAGAGCTGAGATTTAAGGAGCACGGCTGGAAACAGAACAAGACGAAGGATGGTAAAACATACTATTATAACGTGGAGACGAAGACATCTCAATGGGAAGAACCAATTTTACCTGACATTAAAGAGACAACCGAGGTGTCCACTGATTCCCAATATGTAGTCAAACCTTTGAAAGAATCGAAACTATTAAATGTCAAGGTAGCAAGCAAGAAGGACGCTGAACCGTCATTTATACAAATGTTGAAAGACAATAATGTGGATGCTACATGGTCCTTCGGTAAAATCATATCAGAATTAGCTACCACGGACCCTAGGTACTGGCTAATCGATGACGATCCCGTTTGGAAACAGGAAATGTTTGAAAAATACCTGTTAAACAGATCGGAAGACCAACTTATGAAGGAGCATAACGACGTCAAGGAGTTTAACAAGGCCTTTGTTAAAATGCTTCGAACCAAGTCCGATATAAATTCAACCACTACATGGGAAGAAGGCAAATTAATAATAGGAGAGGAACCAATCTACAAACATTCGGTGGTGAACGAGTCTATTAAGAAGAAAAGGTTTATCGAGTACGTTAATGAATTGCAGGAGGTAGTACAACGAGAAGAGATAAAATTGAAACAGCAGGCCATTTCAGAGCTTCAAATATACTTAAAAACACTAGTGGTAATAGATAATGAGAACTTGGAGCAACCGCCAATATCGTGGCAACAGTTAATTAATTCACACCTCTTTGACAAGAGTAAAAGATATATGGCCAATAAGAAATTCGATATACTGACACATGAGGATGTACTGAACGAGTACTTACTATTGATCAAGGAGTACATGGACCGAGTCGAAATGTCGACCAAAGCATTAAAGGACACAAATTACCATAAGGATAGGCTTGCTAGAGACGCATTCAAGCACCTATTACTGAACACCGCTGATTTAAAGATTAGAGCTAACACTAAATGGAACGATGTGTTCCCAAGAATTAAATCTGACCCCCGGTTCACCAATCTGCTGGGAAGGAGTGGGTCCACCCCTTTAGACATTTTCCACGATATAGTATACGAACAAACCTTGTACTTGGACGCATTCTGTTCTATAGCTCAACAAGTCCTTATCGACAACAATTTTGACCTAGATAATGACGAATGGGATATGCCATCTTTACAGAAAACCCTAAGACAGGACAAAAAATTAGAGAAAGTTGACGATTTCGACTTAGACCTGATCATTGCACGACTATTAAAACTTCGAAAAGAGAAGCAAGAAGAACAAATGGCACTCCAAAGCAAAGCCTTAGAGAGGAAGAAGCTACATTTTAAATTAATGCTAAAGCGGCTCTCGAATGTTAAAGATATGTCCTGGGGAGAATGTAAAATGAAGGTGGAAAATACACAAGAGTTTTTAGCCCTGAACGACAATCAAGAAGTCATGGTACAGATATTTCAATCAGTACAGAGCGAAGTCAATTCCACAGACAAGAAAGTTCCCGAAGGCAAGAAAAGACCGCTGCCAATCGAATTAGATTATTGAAAGCACACAGGAGTTTAGCTATAAGAGGTCCGTTGCGCATTTTATTGGGCAACAGAGGCATTGGCGTTGTGTTTTGTGCGGTTCTATTCAGGTTATCATATATTATAGTGTTAACATATAAAACAAATTTTCGATACAAAAAGCTCTGCTATGCTAAAGAGACATCAATACGTCACATTTCAACAGTGTTGCTAGTGACATTATATTTGGAAAGTATACCAGGCGTTGTGTTTTGTTGAACAAACTAGTGCAAGGTGTAATCCGAGTAGTTTATATTACGCTCTTTAGAACAGGCTGATTTGTCATCGGTTTGCCTATTCCCCCATAATATTTGCATAGAGAGAAGAAATCCATTTTCAAGTGAGACTAGCAGCGGTATAATAAGCGTCGGTAATAGTTGGAAGTTGTTGTTTCCAGTGTGTTGTAGTATATTAATTATAGCCTGATTCGATTATAATTGCATCAAGTAATGCCAGGTATTTTGAACAACAGAGAAGGTTCTGATAAGCCCGCCAGGAAGTCTCCATCTCCCAGCTTTGGAGTTTACAGTGAAGGGTTGGGTTTAACCGACGGAGGCCCGTTGAAACACACATTGCAAAGTGTGGCTCCGAAACATACCAGCTCGAGTTTATTGAATGGGAGACTGCCTACCAAGAACCTGTCAGACTTGAGTATTAATAATGCTGAGAGTGTACCTATCAGTCCCTCTGTCTCTTTCTCGATCCCACAGACAGAGACTCCCGTGCACCACCGTTTATCAATCACTATCCCCACGCAGCCCAAGGGGCCTAAGAATGCCAACAAGAGTACTGACAGTTTGGTCAGTGCTCTTGAGGAAAGAAACTGTAGTGTGGACATGCCTGGCGATTTTATCTATCTCAATAAATCATTAGAACAAACCGACAAGGAGAACGACTCTTTGCCCGTAACCGCAACGGAACCTACAGAGAAAAAGACTACTTTTAACAAGAGTAGAGGGTTTGAAGATAGTAATATTCCGTTTTCTGAATACTTCAAAATCGAGGATGATAAGAAGATACATATATTATTAGGTGCCACTGGGTCAGTGGCCACAATTAAGATACCGTTGATTATTGACAAACTGTTCAAGATACACACCCCGGAGAAAATCTCTATCCAACTGATCGTGACCAAACCGGCCGAACATTTTTTAAATGGGTTGAAGATATCGAACCATATCAAGATATGGCGAGAAGAGGATACGATCAGCAGCTTGGAAGGTGACTTTAAGTTATTCCACGAATTGAGGAGGTGGGCAGATATATTTCTCATAGCGCCTCTATCAGCAAACACTTTAGCAAAATTAGCAAACGGAATCTGCGATAACTTGCTCACATCGGTTATTAGGGATTGGTCGAGCGATACGCCCGTCCTTGTGGCACCTGCCATGAACACGTTCATGTACATTAACCCGATGACGAGGAAACACATGAGTATACTAAAGGAGTATTTGCCATACGTGGAGATCCTGAAACCTGTAGAGAAAGTATTGATCTGTGGTGATATCGGCATGGGTGGTATGAGAGAATGGAACGACTTAGTAGAGAATGTGAGGTTAAAAGTGAAAGAGATTCAAAGAGTTCGAAACCAAAATGATAAGGACCAAGAGGATGTGGAAGAAGAATGCGATGGTGATGATGATGATGATGATGATGATGAAGAAGACGACGACGAGAATGATAATAATAATAACGAAGAAGACGATGAGTCAGATGAAGAATCAGGAGACGACGACGACGACGATTCCGAGATCATTGATGACAAAAAAGAAGGAGCCAAGGATTAATCTGCTAACTTCGATTTACACACTCAAGTCTCAAGTCTCTTTACACATCGTGGAATCAGCATGCGCTGTATAACAGAGCAGACCTCACTCTCAGGGACCCCATCGTCTGTGGGCTCGCTTTCAGATTACCCTGAAAATATATTTTTTGTTTAAAAAAACTCGTTCAGAAGGCAAATTAACACACACTTGAACCATACAATACGGTTTGTTGCACTTGTAAAGCAAGGAGTGGGCACTAGGAAAGCAGCATTAGCTTAGTATATACGTTGTAAAGGATGTCATTTTTAGGGTTTGGTAATTCGCAACCGCAGCTGTCGACTTCTGACAAGCTCCAAGCTGCTGAAACGGAGTTGGATTTGGTCACCGATATGTTCAACAAATTGGTGGATAACTGCCACAAGAAATGTATAGCTGCATCCAGTTACACTGACGGAAACCTAACCGTTGCTGAGTCCTCTTGTTTGGACAGATGTGTTGCCAAATATTTTGAGACCAACGTGAAAGTTGGTGAGAATATGCAACAAATGGGCCAAACGTTTACAAAAGCTGGTAAATTATAAACTCAGTCAGAAGTGATGAGTTCTCTTTTGATTGATATTATTCTGTTTACGAGGAAAGATTGCAATTAATCCGATCAATGCTGCTGTTTACGTATCTTCTGTATATATGATAAGGTACCCGAATCAACACTTGCAAATATGACTTAAACCAATGGGAGATATGATTGATCGCAGCAGACTGCCAGCAATGGCCCGTCTCTATTCTAGCGCAGGAGCAGACGCAAGCTGAATTTCCACGAGCCAAGCTCAAAGTCGGAATTCTACCAGAAAGCAGCAAAACCCTTGGGCTTGCATATTTTACGACGATTGATTATTTACTCGAAATAGTATGCCAACTACTAATTAGCCTCCAAGGACGGTTCTTTTGAGACATGAAAATGGCTCTCTCTTTTTTTTTTTTTGAGGTTGATTATTCACATTACTCTCCGGTGTTTTGTTAGTAATCGTGTTAAGTTTTACATCATTTTTTATTAGGATAATATTGTTTCAGAATACATTGAAAATGCAATTGGTTAAGGATTCTTGTTCTGGTGAAAATGCAATCCGTTCATAGGATCGTACTTCTATAATAATTGAAAATTTTAGAGAGAATTTTTGGTTTCCAATGATCAAGATATTAGCTCAAAGCTATAAAGAATGGATTCGTTAGATCATTTATCTGACTAAATATATTGATTCTACCATATCCTGACCATTTGGTTCATTTGTCTTGTAAAGCTTTGTATTATATGATTCAAGATGGGTTGCGCTGCCAGTAGTACAATGATTGAGGATGAAAATGATCCATTTTTGCAGAGTAAAAGGGCAAACGATGCCATTGAACAGTCTTTGCAATTCGTGAAGAATCGTGACAAGGACGAGATTAAGCTATTATTATTAGGTGCTGGTGAATCGGGTAAATCTACCGTTTTGAAACAATTGAAATTATTACATAGAGGAGGTTTCACTCACCAAGAAAGATTGCAATATGCTCAAGTAATTTGGGCTGATGCTGTGCAGTCTATGAAAATCTTGATCATTCAAGCTCGGAAACTGGGGATCCCCTTAGACTGTGACGATCCAGTGAACAATTCTGAATTGTTCGAGTGCAAAAGACTACTATTGAAGGGGAAGACTCTTGATATGATCGACGCTAATGTCGCTGGCGGGACTGTGTTCCTAAGTGACTATGTGTTAAAATATTCGGAACAGTATGAAACCAAGAGAAGAGTACAAAGCACAGGGAGGGCAGAAGCCATACATGAGCCAGAAAACATAATTAACGACACAGAGGACACTACTCGGAAACCTTTTGATTGGAAAGAAATTTCCAAGAATTTGCATGAGACAGGTAACGATGAGTTGTTTGTGGAAACAAGGAAGCACGTAGAGTCTCAACGAAAACCAATAACTAATAAACAAATCGCTTTGATAATCAAAAGACTATGGAACGAGGACAAAGGTATAAGACAGTGTTTTGCCAGATCAAATGAGTTTCAACTGGAGGGTTCTGCAGCTTACTATTTTGACCACATTGAGAAATTCGCTGACACCAATTATGTCTGCAGCGATGAGGATATCTTAAAGGGACGTATAAAGACCACAGGTATAACAGAAAACGATTTCAATATAGGTTCTACGAAGTTCAAAGTTCTGGACGCTGGTGGTCAGAGATCCGAAAGGAAAAAATGGATTCATAGTTTCCAAGGCATCACTGCGGTGTTATTTGTCCTAGCTACTAGTGAGTACGATCAAATGCTATTTGAAGATGAACGTGTCAATAGAATGCACGAATCTATTTTATTGTTTGATACTTTATTGAATTCTAAATGGTTTAGAGATACTCCATTTATTCTATTTTTGAACAAGATAGATATCTTTGAAGAGAAAGTTAAAAAGACTCCGATTAGAAACTATTTCCCAGACTATCAAGGTAAAGTTGGGGATGCCGAGGCAGGACTAAAATATTTTGAGAAGATTTTCTTAAGCTTGAACAAGTCAAATAAACCGATTTATGTGAAACGTACCTGTGCAACCGATACGCAGACTATGAAGTTTGTATTGGGAGCAGTCACAGACCTTATTATCAATCAGAATTTAAAACAAAGTGGTGTAATATGATCATACTAGCTATACCAGATACAACCAAAAAAAAAAAAACACGCATTTCAAAGTTATATAGTTACTTGTATTACATTTTAATTATTGTCATTTCTTAGTTTGGAGATTGGGATGTTTAATAGAGACACCCTCTTGCGAATATTTGGTTTATTCCGATCCGTTGGTGACGGTAACCCAGTTTCAGATGAACGTATCCCAAAGGCATTTGTAGACGGCGTATCATCAATTAAGTTACTCAAGATGCTCTTGTTGTTCAAAATGGTATCGTTATTGAAAATTGATTTTGATCCTTTCTCAGAAGCAGCGCCAGCGCTTGTCGTAGAAGTATCGATTGTCATAGTAGTCGATTGGGACGCTTTGTTTGTCGTTAAGTCCCTAAAGATAGGTATAGAGGGTGTCGAATTAGAGTTTGACCTGCTCACTAGAGACCCTTCTGTATCAGTCGTTTTACTTGAGGGAGAATCTCTCAACAGATCATTCGAAGAGATTTTCCTTGAAATGGTCACCGGTGTAAAGATTGGGTTCGAAATTGCTGATGTTGATGGTCTTCTACTTGAATTTGTTAAAGTTGGTTTTCTAGTTCTAGGCGAATTTACCGAATAAGTAGGATATATCGAGTTCATAGTCATTCCCGAGGACTGAGTATCATCAAATGCTGGTTTTGAATCCATGTTTGGAGTACGAAACGATGGATATGTTATCTCTCCATTAAAGTCCAAAGAGTTCGCTTGTGAATGAGTCTTCCTAAGCTTTCGTATCTTGGTGTAATTCTTGGCAATGTCGAACGTTTCTGCCACATCAATGGGTCTCCAACCTAGGTTACTAACTAAATTATTTTCCTCGTCCTCTTCAAACCTTAAGCTACTCTCTGTTACTAACATCTTCATGCAATGTACGCTCCCATACTCTAGACAGATGTGCAAAGGAGTTTCTCCATTGTCATCTCTAGCAAATAAGTCAGCACCTACTCCAATCAACAGGCTCAGGCAACGATAGTAATCACGCATACAGGCCACATGCGCTGGAGTTCTCCCCAACTCCCCATGTTGGTTAATAAAACTTGGGAAATGTTGCAATAATAAGTGTGCAGTTTGTTCATGTCCATTCATCAACGCTAAATGAACGCAAGTATTGCCTTTGAAAGTCTTTAGAACCTCGTCCTTGTCATGTCCCAATTGAATCAACAATACGCAGATTAGATACCGACCGTGGAAAGAGGCATAATGTAAAGAACTCCACCCGTTTTCTGGGTTCAAATTGGTCAATAAACCCGAGTACCGTCTTAGTAACCTCTTCACAATCAATAAGTTCCCAGATATAATAGCATCTCTTAGCCGGCTAGAGGGGTCTGGAATCATTGAGGACTCTCAACTTCTTTGTATATCTAACGCCTATCGCAGTTTAAGCTGTCTAGTATAAGGCACTAATATATGGATTTTGCAAAGAATAATTATTAAACTAAAGGACAAGCATCCATTGCCACTTGCTACCGAGACTTAATCAAGTACATCTGCGACGGATTTGATGTCTTTAGTTATTATAGATTACAATTTTCAAACGTTCAAATATAAAGTTGGTGGGAATGAAGCGTTGAATCAATGTTTTAATCAATCGCTTGACCATTTCAAGTTGAAGGAATCCAGTGACCATGAGTGGAAATTGTTCCATTCTAGAAAGCCTGTCGACTTAGACACACCTTGGAGGCTTTTAAATCTAAGCAATGGTGCAAAGCTAGACTTAAAGCAAGTTCCTTTGTCTCATTCTAAGACATTTAAGATCAAATTAACGAACTTGGCTACGAATGAACAACTTGTCGAGACTGTGTCGGGGGACTCTATTTTATCAGAACTGATCATGAAGATGTATGCGAAGAAACAAATAGACGATTCTAATGTGACGGTGACCATCTTTTCATCTATTTATAAGCTTTTTGAAATCCGTGGCAAATCTTTAAAGCAACTGGGTGTTACCAGTTCATGTGTGGTTAAGGTTGCAGAAGTCAAGGGACAACAGTCGCCAGTCAAATCCCCAAAAACTGACACTGTTGTGTCAACAGGTTCAAAGGAACCAACGTCTAAAGAGTTATATGTCCCTAACGCATTTATCTCACAAGGGGACAATACTTCCTCCGTTACACGGCAAAACGGCAGTTCAAACGAGTTTGACGACTACGAGGTCACTGTGGAGCATGTAAGAAGATACCAACAAATGCTACTGAAACAGTCCGGTAACCTAGGTGGACCTTTAATGACTAAGCGGTTAAGAGAAGAACAGCGCTTGAAAACACAAAAACCGCATGCTCCCATAACAAAATGTATCATCAGAGTCAAATTCCCTGATCTGAACTATTTAGAAATAACATTTCAGGCAAATGATACAATGTTAAAAGTTTACGAAGAAGTTTCAAAGGCTCTAATCGAAGAAAAATCACACGATTTCAAACTATTCTATACTCATCCTCATACTTTCATACCAGGTGATAACAAGTCATTAGTACAAGATCTCAAGTTTGGTGCTAAGACCATCTTAGTCTATGAACATGACAAGTTTAATGGTGTTCACGATTCGTATTTACAAAAAAGTCTACTGCATGATGCTAAGCTGTTACCAGAGATTGCACCAGACTCACTTCCGAACAGCAAGCACACTGAATCTGAAAAAGATGATAATTCTCACTTGAACCATGAAAAAAGTTTCAAGCCTATGAAACTAATCACTAAGACTCCTAAATGGTTACAACTAAGCAAAAAATAAGCCATGCGTTCATGGCAAAAGAGGAGAGCTGTTTACAACAAGTAACCAGGTGTAGCGTGATGTCAAATAATGCAATCCAAAGTAAGTGCGTATTTACAAGTTTTATATATTGGTTGTTGCGTCATTATCTATTTGAAAGTATTCATAAGCATCTTCGACTTGCTGGAATTTGTAATCGTATGGATTCTTATATTTTAAAAGTTTCCTTATCTCAGCATATAGTTTGTTTAAAGTCTGTGCATCGATTTTAATTGCACCTTTGATTTCACCATTCATTAATTTATCATTGATTTTGCTCTTCGCTATTGTTTTGGCCTCTCCAAATGAAAGGTCAGGGTCTTGAAGTTTTATCCTTTGGGTCTCAACAGTTATGTACTCTCTTTTAATGCCTTGCAGGATTGTTTTCACGATATCTTTTGTAAATGGGACTTCTCTTATTCTACTAACCATCGATAGTATAGCAGGCATTGCTGACCAGTCTCTGGCATATATGAATGTTGATACAATCTTTCTAAACATCTGTAGGTTAACTGTGACATTATCAGTATGGAGCATTGTCGACAGCAAGTATCTAATATCGCAAACAGGATATTCATCCAAATTCCTTAGCCAATGTCCCCGCATTTGCTTCCAAGGCCGGAAAGATTTATCCCTGTCTACACGAGTGAGTTCAACAGCTTGTAGTGAGTAATATTTCTGTAAAACCACCCAAACAATGTAGTACAATGGTTTTGTTATCTTTCTCTGTTCATAAAAGTCTTTTAACTGACCTTGTTCCGAATCACTGTCCATCTTTTCTTCAAATAGGGCATTGACAAGTTTAAGGCAGTCATTAAGGTCCTTACGAGCCAGATGATAATTCAGCAGACGCGATAAAAAGGAAGAGTTAAATCCCACTTTATTTTTCTCTAATCTTTGTACAATATTGTCGACTTTGTGTTTGTTATTTACCAAACTTACTGGTTTATTTCCCTTCTTTACAATTTCGCGAGTGTAATGAGAGATAAATGTTGCATAGTGGTGGGCGGTTACCGCAGGCACAGTCTCTAAGGTTAGAGGGATGTCATCGGTACAGTCCTCTTTAGCTACCTCTAGTGCATCTAATATCTTGTAAGCTTCGTCTTCCTTTTTATAGAAAAGAAGCTTTTTTAGCAATAAATTGAACTGTTTTGATTTTATTGAATATTGTCTCTGAATCTCAATTGGTTCCAATTCTTCCTCTTCGATGAGAGCGGGAGAAATTGCGTCATCCAATGTGGCTGTTAATGAATATTTCTTGACCAATTCTTTGAGGTCTTGAAAACGCAGCTTGGAAGCTACGAGGTATTTGTCGGTATTTATCTTTCCAATTTTATTGAAAATCTTCTCTAATAGGATCGCTGTATCTGGATTTGGAGAAGTGATACTTTTCAATGTATTAAAATCCTTAACCAAATGAAGTCTTGTGTTAGTCAGCAGACACTCAAGTTGCGACTCCGATACATCAGGCATATTGACAAACTTCTTCAGTAACATCTCTGCCGTATCTATCTGTTTAGCATATAAAAAGCAGGTAATTATGAATGTAAAATCTTGTGTTGTTGGAGGGGCTTCTTCATTGAAAATACTTTCAGCTTTGCTATCATCGGTAATTGTCGTGGGCGGTATTATATTGTCGTCTTCAGGCTTGATTACTCCATACTTGTCAACAATTTCGGTAAATCTAAATGCTAATAGCCGTGCCTTTTCATAGTTGTCGTTAGCTAAATACCTTCTAATGGCTAATTTCATCACCTCTTTACAAACGAAAGGGTAGGTTTGGAATTTTTCATCAGTTTCTTTCAGTAATGACCAGAATTTTCTTAAGTTATTACCGTAGAGCAAAGTTCGCATCCCCATCTCATTCCACCACCTTATGTTTTCCTTTTCCTTGTGTATTGAAAATATTTCAAACGCCCTTACGTAGCGACGGAAATGTACTAAAGCGGTGATAAGAAAGGATGCATTGTAAGGGTCAAAAGTAGCCTTTTTAGAGCGATACACTAAGTCACCAGCTAGCAACATAGCCATTCTTCTCGTCTTGGTGTCCCGGATTTTTTGTACAATTTGAAACGTTTGCCCAAGTGTCATTACATCTGCTATTTCGTACACTCTTTTATCTTTCTTTTCCAACAGGCGCTGATGCAAGTCGGTCAAGACTCTAATGAGTAGCTTGGTGTGCATATAGCAGAGATCTAACTCTTCTAAAGGTCCATTAGTGGTCATCATCTGTGATATTACTAAGTTAGCTATCGATTCTTCCTCGTTACCGATAAACGCCTTCTGCATGTTTTCCAATCTGAGTTTTGTAACCCCAACTCTTCCCAACTCATTAATCATATCAAGTTCTACGTTACACTCTGATAAAGCAAAATCGAAAAGGATTTTTTGCTCTTGGTAGTAGTCAAGGTTTGGATTCTGATAAATTTCTTTGAATTTTTCAATGTTTTCATCGTTGATCGGTAATCCAAAACTGATTTTCTTTAGATAGATGGCAAACATTTTCTCGATATCCTTAGAGAATAATTGCTCCTTAAATTTTCCTCTTAACTCGTTCATTTTCGCTATAAATTCTTCCTTGCTTTGAAGTGGTACTGTCAGCACTTTTGGGGAATCCTGTGAAGGCACAGTCCGAAGCGAATGTCTGGTCCGGTACATTCGGTACGGCAGCAGTATCACAGATTGTGATCGGAAAATGTTTCGCGATGAGGCAGCAAGTCTTGAAAGAGGCATCTTGACTTTACAGGAATCTCTTAATTATCTCTCTTTGTTAGTGAAATTGGGGCATTAATGGTGAGAGTCTTATAAAACAAAAAACAACGGACTCGTGCCTCGAGATGTATACACACTTGCAATCGCTCTTCTGATCTATCAATAGTACAAAGAACCATATACTTGAAAGTCCAACAGCTCCAAGACATTCAAAAGAGAAAAATTCGTGCCCTAGCAGTGATTCGTGGTACATGATGTAAACCCTAACTGTCAGCGGCTAATGGACTGGACTGCCATAGTTGCCACGCCTAGAGCTGGTTGTCCAAAGCTAGGAGATGGTTCTAAAGCTCGAGAATGAGAGTGATCAAGTCGATATGAGAGTTCTGTAAAGTGGAAGTGGCGATGATCATTGCACTGTGAGCATACACTCGCAGTAAGTTGACTAACTTGGAGACCTGAATCGAACTTTCATCAATGTACATTCGTACTGGACACAGTTAATAATACACGCTTCATAGTGTGTTGGGACTGTGTGTTTCTTTGTGCTCTTCAATTGTGGTAATAAATAGTCATAATTAGTATTTTATAAGAAAAATAACCGTCTTTTCACCGGTTTAAACAGCTAGTGTCGAAGCAGTACAATTGAATGCATTGTTGAATTGTAAGAACTGGCCACTCAGTCTCGTTGTCTTGTTAGGTACTCGTCTCTTATAGATCAAGATTGTAGCTCGTCGCTTGAGGACCGAGCCACAGATGCACAATATTAAATACCTGTTTTCTCACACAGGGCGATCCATGTGCAATCACAAAGCAACAGTGGCCGCTTCCAAGCTCAAGACGCGGTGTGCCTCCCGTGTAACCCAGCGACAGCATTTGGAAGGCATCGCGATACCCGTGTAATCACCTTACACGCGCGCTAGGGTAACACGCAGGTTTTTTCTAGCGTATATAAGAAAAATTTTCGAGTCTGTGTACTCTTGCAATATACACTTCACTATTTCTGCTACGTTCTTCTACAAAGATAGAAACATAGTGGCGGCTTCTATAACCGTGTCTCTTGCTCTTTTGTGAACGATTACAGTTAGACATTGCCTGGGAAAAGTGTTTCCCACGATTGTGCTAGCTGTAATTTCTTCTAGAATTGTATATGATGAGAACTTTTTATTAATTTAACAGTTATCCCTGTCTGAATGGGTAAAACAAATAGGTAATATTATTCATATGTCGATAATCTCAACTCTGATTCGCAATTCTACTTCTTTCTTTCTCTTGTCACTGTATACTCGTAGCTGGAACCGCCTCGACGAAGCCCTAACTTCACACAATAGGGCTGTCTTAAATATAAGTTGCCTATTGTGGTACGGAATTAATTAGCAATGTTAGTCTTTAATGAGACCGTTTTCGTGTACAAACCTTCTGGAAAGCGCTTGAGTATTGCAGAAAGCGTGGTTCAGTTGTCAGATGTGTCTGTTGGAACCAATTGCTGTGGTTCTTCGGTTCAAACCGGACTCGGAACAGGATGCTGCCCCACATAGTCACTCTGGCAACGTGGTCACTTTTAAGAGTAGTTTTGGTATCGGTGAATTGAATTCTAACGACACTGCCACATTCGAGTTCGACCAGATCTTTGATGAGACCAGTTCTCAGGAAGATGTTGTCAAGGCTCTGTGTGGACCTATAGTGACAGATCTCTTAAGCGGAGTCAACCGCTCTTTGGTAACTTTTGGCCAAAGTAATAGCGGGAAAACGCATACGTTATTTGGTCCAGATGATACGGGTCTGGCTTTTAAAACGTTAAAGCAGGTGTTCAGTAGGTTGGACGCAAAGTCTGTGAATCAAGAGGATAAAATATCGTTCCAGTACAATGTTAGTCTGTCGATGGTTCGTGTTTGTAATGAAAAGGCATACGACGTCTTCTCTGAAAAACCAAGCAAATCCCTCAGTGTCTTCTCACACATGCACCCAGAAGTCAAATCCATCACAAAGCATGGTACATTGGTGTACGTAAACAACTTCAAGGATCTGGTGCATTATATCAAGAAACGTGAAGTGTTTGAATTAAATAATAAGGGACATCTATTTGTGAAGGTAAACATTGATATGTTTGACATTGCTAATGAATTGCAAACGTCGAGCTCTCTTTACATTTGTGATATTAACAACGGTAAAGACCTGGGATCAAAACATGATCACTCTTTAAAGAGCATGAAAAATATAGTCAATAATATGTCTGTCAATTCCAAAAACCTCAAGAATGTAGAGGTACATCATGACGTTTCCACTTTAACTAAACTTTTCCAAACAGCAATTGATGGCGACTCGAAGACTTTGGTCATATTAACCTCGTCGTTATTGCCAATTTACCAAAAGGAAACCTTAGAGACATTACAATTTGGGAAGGCAATAAGGACCCTGCAAACAACTCCCAAAAAACGCCAAAGTTCTCTCTCTGAGCTAGACAAGATACGAGTGTTGCAGGAACAACTTCAATTGAAAAGTGACATTCATGCCAGTAGAATGAAAATGTTGAAAGCACAATTGGAATATTTTAGTCCAACAGGATTAATTGATTCTGTAGACGATATTAATGTCACAATAGAGAAAAAGGAGAAAGAGAACGGTATATTAAGAGAGCAGATCAAAATGCTAAAGGAGCTAATCAATCCGATTACTAAAACCAGTGATAACGGTAACAGTTCAAAAATGTCAGCAAAACAAGAATTGATTGAGATGTTACTGGATAAGATACAAAATACAAGCGTCAATGAAGCAGTGTTGGAGCGAGAAATGATTGAAAAGAAAATACTCGATGGAGTTCTGAAAGTTCAAACTAGAACTGTTTCAGATCTAGAAGCTATGAATGGGAAACTATTGGATCTCATCAATACGCAAGAAGAGGATTTGCAGTCATTATTGACTACGAGTACGCAGTTAAAATCAGAAATAGAATCAGTGACAGAAGTGGCAAGAGCGCAAGCGGAAAAAATTATGGATTTGGAAGACAAGCTTTCTAACTTTCAAACAGTAGATTCTAAACCTATCAGTTTGCAAAGATTTTCAACGATAAGCATATCATCTAATAACACAGCTGTAGAGAGTGATGAAAATGCATCGATAGGTAATAGTTCACGGAACTCATGGTTTCAAGGTGCAATCTCGGGAGACGAAAGATCGCCACCTAGGAAGACACCACTTCATAGAGCTTCTTCTACAAGTCAAACAATTGGAGCGGGCTTCAATTTGCAAATTATAAAGCCTAAGTAATGATACTCTGTTAGAGAAGACTTCAAACTATACAAAAAAAGAATTGTTATTTGAGTTTACAGAACCTATTAAAGCCCTCTCATCATAGTGTTTATCAATCATTTCAGTAGAACAATAAACTTAGAGCCAATTAGGTTGCCGCCATAAACCAATCCTAGAAATAGCGCCAGATATGTAATTTGAGTGATACTACAAGATGCATTGTATGGAATAGCAAAAAAATATGGTGCAGCGCGTCTGGTAACAAAAATAAGTATGGGTAAACTCCAAATTAGTTTCGTACCTAAAATATTGAAGATTAATTCAATCATCTTGCACATTGTCGATGAAATGTGTGAAATGAGTTGTAGAAAAGTTCCTATACTACTGTGGATTTTATTGACAGCTCTTTCCATGGCATCTAGCTTAACTTGGATGGTCTCTAACTTTGTGGAAACCTCACCTACTGAAATACTACATTGTGAAATCCAATGCTGTAGAGACGTGTAGGCAATTTCGAATTGGCCACTTAACTGGGTAAATGTGTATTCTTCATAGTCAATTAATCTGGTCTCAATGTCATTACTTAATGAATGTGAGAGAAAATCCGTTATGTTTGATACGAAACTATCTACTGAGTCGTTAATGTCCACTAACTGATTACCAACCTTTGAAGCAAAAAAACTCACATTATTCAAGATTTCCTCGTCGACCATTTGGTTGTGAAGTAATGCAACCATTGTTATGTTATTAAACTCTTCCATATTATTTACATGATTCTGCCGCAACTCACTTATTTTCTCTTCAATTTGACTATCACTTAAACTATTGATGAGCGCTGTGAATTTGGTATTAAATGATAATAAATCGTTAAATATCTCTTCGTTGTACGCCTCTATCTGAGTCTTCATTTCATATTTGACGTTTTGGATTAGCTCGGTAGAGTATGATTTCATATCAGTTATTAGAATGTCTAGATCGCTATGATCTAATTCTATTTTATCCTGAACTCTGCCTGCATTTTTTTCTAATATTTCAAAGAGTCTTTCAGCCTGCCTTGAAGAAATCTCCTCTAGTTCAGATTCCATTTTGCTCTGAGCAACACTCCATTGGTCATTGATTACACTAGCCCAGGATGTGAGATTCATAAAGGTATGTAAAAGTTGGTCTTTTTGATACATTAATGCGTTCTCACTGCATATTGTAGGCAGCCGCTGAAAGTTCCCGCTATAGGTGGTCCACCATTTATTTGAGGTTTCGAGTTTTAGCATACAATCCATAAGACTTTCAAGGTCCTCATTGATTGAACTAGAATAGTGACACTCTAAGGGAACGTCTCGCAATCCTGTGGCCTCAAATTCGCATATAGATAATTTAATTGCAGTATGAACTTTCGAATCTAAATCAATAGCGTCTATCCCATCCATCAAACATCTTGGAAGGAAATCTTTTAAAGAATCTTTAAAGCATGTCGACTGAGCAAAAGGAAACAGTTCTTGGAATCTTTTTTGGTTGATGATATCATCAAAGTCTATTGTTGGCCTACTTTGTAATTCAAGATCAAAATAGTTAGATTTGCAGTGAATTAATGGCAATACACAGGCCCCGCTGATGACCCCTCTGAGATTCATTAGTTATCTTACAGCATAATTTGTAACATTAATTAGATTTTAAGTGTATGGTAACCTGAAGGTGTGAATATTATCATCCTTGTTTTTTTTTGTATTCTGTTTGCTGGTAAAGATGTGATATGTCATAATTGAATACCACCAGAAACAAAAAAAAAAGCCTTTCCATATTTCCATTGAAGTGACCAATGGACATTGACGTAAATTTTCATACTGTTAGCTCTTAAGTTTAGTTAATCTTTTGCAGTATTCCTAATGTCAACCTTTGAAGAATATTTCATAGACTGTACAACAGTAGGGTGGTATGTTGATGTGGAACGTAATGTCAGCAAAAAAAATGAGGTCCTACCCGGATTCGAACCGGGGTTGTCCGGATCAAAACCGAAAGTGATAACCACTACACTATAGGACCAGACAACTCTTGAAATCGTCGGGAGAGATGTGCTATACGAGCGGCGTGGGCATCCCGTGCGTGAGAAAAGAAGCAGGCACGTGATGGCGTTGCTTGTAGCCTTCTCCGTGGCGTACCATGTGGCGTATGTTTTTCAGCGTTCTGGAAGATTCCGGAACTGGAAACTCATGGAGGGTCCTCGAACTATCTATAGCCAAAGGGGCTACCAATATGGGGGATGACATAGAATAGGTGGCACACCACGGTCTTACGAATTGAAGGTAAATGAGGTATATAAACGGGCTTGATCAATGTAAATGATTTAGGACCTTTCTGTTTCGATAGCACTTTTGTCTTGCTCCATCATAGCATACCAAGCAATTGTCTACTCTGCTATTTGCTTTATCCCTTATTTTGAACCGACAACAATTATGAGTTTTTATCAACCTTCTTTATCAATGTTCGATGTTTTGAACGCTTTGACCAACGAGAGAGGCGGCCAGATGGGCGGCCAGATGGGCGGCTTTCCTAGACACGATAGGTTCGATGGCCCTGCGGGCCATCGCCCCCGTGCTCACCATCATAGGTTTGCCCCACCCCCCCATGCAAGAAGACACCCTGCTCACCCACATGCAATTGGTCACCATCCCTTTGGCGTGAACACATTTGGCGGGAGACCTAGGTATAGAGAAGCTCCTGCTGGCTATTACTATGGCGCACCAAACCAAGGTTATTACTACAGTCCTCAATACCGGTACTACGTCCCACAAGAGGATGATGATGACAATGAGGATAACGAAGAAGGTCAATGTGAGGCTGCCGCTGAGCAAGCTGCTGAGCAAGATGCCCGCGATAGGGCCCGGGAGGAGGCTTACAACATGACTCCGGGCAACCGCCGACCATCTTACTACCATCTACCAGGGCGCAGAGAGCCCGCAGAGAGTACTGATGGGTCAATGGACTTGGTGGACTTGCTGAGCGCTCTCTTTGGTGGCGAGGTGCCTCAGTATGGTTACGAACAAGAATTACCACCAGTGGCAGAACCTGAAAGCCACACAACTACAGAAGCGCAACCAACAGAGGAAGAAAAAACAGGAGTAGAAGCAGAAGAACATGCGGCTGAAGCAGAAGAACAGAAACCAGAGAGTCAACCTTTAGAACAACCACAGCCGGAGACTCCAACTGTTAAGAAACCGGCTTTAGGCAGAAAGCCATCTGCTTTTGCTCACCGTGAAGCTCCATCGCCCATCCCAGATCCACTACAAATCTCAAAGCCGGAGACCAGGCTTGATCTACCGTTTTCACCAGAGGTAAACATCTACGACTTGGCTGAACAATACGTCGTGGTTCTCTCGCTGCCAGGTGCCAACTCAAAATCTTTCAAGATAGACTACCACCCTTCATCTCATGAAATAATCATTAAGGGTAATGTGGTTGACAGACTGGGCATTGAAGAGAAATACCTAAAAGTCACTGAAATCAAATACGGTGCATTTGAAAGAACAGTGAAATTCCCAGTTCTCCCACCGATCAAAGACGAGGATATCAAAGCTTCATACGCTAACGGACTGCTACAAATTAAAGTACCAAAGAAGCCTGATACCTCGGAGAAGAGAGCTCCAAAGAAACGGATTACAATTGAGGATATCCCAGACGAAGAACTAGAGTTTGAGAAGAATCCCAACCCTGTAGAATGAGAGCAGGGCTTCTTGCACTGATTATTTTGTAAACTATTATGTACATATTTACGCAATAGACAACCATAAATTTACCTCCCTCGCCATTTATGTGATCTAAGCATCCGCAATATTGCTGTCACTCTCTGGCTTGAAGCGTCAAAGGCCTGTATCATTACCCTACTTTTATGAAAATTTTTTATTGGACTTCAAGATTCTCACCGAGCTTAATTGAAAAATTTCATTGAGCGATGTCATTGAATGTGTAAATTTTGTACTAGTTATCGACTTTCACAGTCGTAAGAATTGTTTTCTTAGGATCCGTTTCATAGTATTTCCGAGTTGGAGTGAATCAAGAAACTATGTCAGAAAATAATCCAGAATCAAACGATAACCAACAGGGCAACTACGGTGCCTACAATGGCCAAAACGCTCAAAACGCGCAAAGTTTCAACCACTACCAACAGTACCAGCAATACCAACAGTTTCAACAGTTTCAACCTCAGCAAGGCTACCAGCAATACCAACAGTATCAAGCTCAACCACAAGGTTTCCAACCACAGCAAGGATACCAACCACAGCAAGGGTATCAGCAATACCAAGGTCAACAACAAGGTTACCAACAATACCAACAAGGTTATAACCAGGGCTACAACAAGGGCTACAATAACAAGGGCTACAACAACAAGGGTCAAAACAAGGGCTACAACCAAAACTATCAGGCTTATAACCAAGGTGGTTACCAAGCACCTCAAGCTGGAAGTGGTATGACTCTAGATGATTTCCAAAAACAGCAAGCTACACAACAATCCGCTGCCAAACCAAAAAAGACTTTGAAATTAGTGTCCAGCTCCGGTATTAAGTTGGCCAATGCTCCTAAAAAAGTGGATGAGAAGAAACCAGAAGAACCAAAGTCTGAACCAGCTGAAGAGAAACAAAAAACTGAGGAAAAGCCGGCCGCAACCACTGATGAGTCTAAGGACTTACCAAAAGTACAAGATCTAAAGATCTCTGAAAAGAAACCTGCTGCCAAGAAGGAGGAAGCCACTCCAGCCACTCCAGCTGTTTCTACTAATACGGCGGGTACTGATTCTCTAATCAAAGAACAAGAAGAGCAAATTGACGAGGAAGTTGTTAATGACATGTTCGGAGGGAAAGATCATGTTTCTTTGATCTTTATGGGCCATGTCGATGCTGGTAAATCTACCATGGGTGGTAACCTGTTGTACTTGACTGGTTCAGTCGATAAGAGAACTATTGAAAAATATGAAAGAGAAGCCAAGGATGCCGGTAGACAAGGTTGGTATCTTTCTTGGGTCATGGATACCAATAAAGAGGAAAGAAACGACGGTAAGACTATTGAAGTTGGTAAAGCCTATTTCGAGACCGAGAAGAGACGTTACACTATTCTGGATGCCCCAGGTCACAAGATGTACGTCTCTGAAATGATTGGTGGTGCTTCCCAAGCCGATGTTGGTGTCTTAGTCATCTCTGCTAGAAAAGGTGAATACGAAACCGGGTTTGAAAAAGGTGGTCAAACACGTGAACATGCATTGCTAGCCAAGACTCAAGGTGTTAACAAAATGGTTGTAGTTATCAACAAGATGGACGACACAACTGTCAACTGGTCAGAAGAACGTTACAACCAGTGTGTTCAAAACTTAACCAACTTCTTAAAGGCAATTGGTTACAACAAGGATGATATTCAATTTATGCCAGTCTCTGGTTACAGTGGTGCTGGTTTGAAAAACCGTGTTGATGCTAAAGATTGCCCTTGGTACACTGGTCCATCTTTGTTAGAATACTTGGATAACATGAACCACATGGACCGTAAAGTCAATGCACCATTCATGCTTCCTATTGCCGCTAAAATGAAGGATCTAGGTACGATTGTGGAAGGTAAAATTGAGTCTGGTCACATTAAGAAGGGCCACTCCACTCTACTGATGCCAAACAAGATACCTGTTGAAATCCAAAATATATATAACGAAACTGAAAACGAAGTAGATACGGCTATGTGCGGTGAACAGGTCAAATTGAGAATCAAAGGTGTCGAAGAGGAAGATATTTCAGCTGGTTTTGTATTGACTTCTCCCAAGAATCCTATTAAGAGTGTAACCAAGTTTGTTGCACAAATTGCCATTGTGGAATTGAAATCTATTATGTCTGCTGGGTTTTCTTGTGTTATGCATGTCCATACTGCCATCGAAGAAGTTAAAATCACCAAATTATTGCATAAATTAGAGAAAGGTACAAACCGTAAATCTAAGAAACCTCCTGCTTTTGCCAAAAAAGGTATGAAGATCATTGCTGTTATAGAGGCAGAGGGTCCTGTATGTGTTGAAACATACGAAGATTACCCACAATTAGGTAGATTCACTCTAAGAGACCAAGGTACCACTATTGCTATTGGTAAGATAGTGAAAATCGCTGAATAAGCATAACAAAAGCTGATCTGCGTTAAAGTATTTGCGAGTTATCTTCTCAAAAGTGTCGTAAACTTGTATTCTGTAAAATGTATATTAACCATTATCACAAGAAAAAAAATTCGCTTCTTCTTCTTTCATTTTCTAACTTTGATTACTAGTGATAGTCATTAAAAAAGATCACTTGTTGAATTGAGAAAATATCTCCATTAAAGATTCGATTCCTTGAACAACATTTTCATCATATCCTGCACCGTTACATACCTCTGAATGTGCAAAGTCAATCAGGTGTAGTCTACTCAAAGGGAAAGATTCACTCACCCCACCCTCATCTTCGCTTTCGCTTTCCTCTATGAAATCTTGGAAGAACATATCATCTTGGTCCCCCTTCAGATCCCATCTTTGAGGATCTCCCTCGTAAATAAATAAAAGACTACTGGAAATAAGTCTTACTTCTTCCGACAACATTGTATTATATAATAGTTGTAACCTTTGCCAAAATAAAGCTTTCAATTGCTTGATCCTCTTAGAGGAAAGCTGTTTATGTTGGAAATATAGGTCTATTGCATCTGCGACATTGGAATCTGTTCTAGATCTCCCAAAAGTTTTGTTAATGAAGATGTATCCCTCGTTGTTAAGATCAAACTCGTAGTGGGCTACATCTAATACATTCTGTCGAAGGTTGTCATGCAGTTTCATCCCACATATCCTAAATGCTAACGAACCCGAAGTGGAACTGTCACTCACAGCTTGTAATCGTGCTTGTTTCTCTGGCGATGCCCTCTTATCATACAATATTTTTCCAAGTTTAACATCCATTATATTTGGTTTACTAAACCCTGCTAGTAAATTCTCCAAGACCAACATATCCTGTGGCTTCTCTTTCTCGTCCAAAGTACGGACACGATCTGCAGCGGTTCTTAAATCCTGCTGACTGTCCCCAGTGAGTTTTGTGCCTTTGAAATCAGAATCCAACTCACCTAATCGCAATGTGCCCAAAAACGATGGCATCCACATCTGTAACGGCACATCTCCCTCTTCCAATTTTTGAGGGTCCCTCTCTCTGAAATTAATGTCCTGGTAAAACTGTAACTCTTGAGCGTTTAAGGGCTTTAACACCAAGTCATTCTCTTTATCCATCAATGTTCCATCATGACCCGCGGCTTTATGCTCTAAGTCTGAAAACTTGGACATTTATGACTAACCTATGGTATGTTCACTTCTCGATCTCAGCATTTAGCCAAGTCATATCTGTATAACTTAATACAGGTAGATGGGCTAACATAATACTATTTCTTAAGTAATCCTTTGACAAAAATTTGAGATTTTCGCCCTAACAGATAAGTTAGGGCTAAAATATCCAAGTCTGCATCGCGCAATCGCCACAAGATGGCATAGCGCAAGAACAACCCCGCCCAGAGTTAGTACTTCATCTGGCAAGACTAACATGGCAGCACGTTCAATGGAAGTCGCACACCAACTGGAACTTCGCATAGACTTCCACGTTAAGCACTCCCGCACATGTAAATCTGTTACGGTAAGGCTACGTACGTATCGATCCACACACCGCCCACGTGGTGCGAGTTAGGACTATGTCCACGTGATACACAGTACCTTACGCTTGTCGCCCAGCACGCAGCGCGGGCTGTTTTCCCTCCTGAGACCCGAAAAATTCAGTTTTTCACGCCCACCGCGTTGTCCTGGGCTGCTTCCCGGAGGGAACTTGTCTCCTTCTAACTACCACTTTCTCCAACCAGCAGACGGTTCTGCCCTCGTTGGAACCACCTTAGTCTCTAGACTCGGGTTCTTCCATAAAGCACGATACCTTCTCTAATTAGGTTGCAAGGGCTATCGGAAGGAGAAGGCCATATTTGAACATAACTTGAACGTTACACGTGATGGTTACCGACGCTTCTACCAAGTTGAAAGTCGCCAAGGACTCGGTATGTTACTTAGAGCCAAGCTAGTAATGGAAGTGCGTTTCGTGCCTCGAACTTATTCTCGCATACTAACAATGCTAATGCAATTGAAAACAGCTAGTCGCGTCTCTATTTGAATTATCCAAGGCCTCGAATCAGGCAGCCGCCTCGATCGTCGATTTCTACAACCATGTTGACGATGACGACGAGGACAAAATCGAAGCATTCACTACGTTAACTGAAGCTCTGCACACGTTGTCAGGGGCCGCTACGCAGTTCAACGGTTTGACCTCCGACTTGTTAACTCCACACGATGACGAGAAGGACTCAGTAGGTGTTGTTGGGAAAGTCAAGAGGAAGATAGAGCGTGACCCCAATGCGCCAAAGAAGCCGTTGACGGTTTTCTTTGCTTATTCCGCTTATATCCGTCAGGAGCTTCGTGACGCCAGACAAAGGACTGGGTTGCCTCCTCTGTCTTCCACCGAGATTACCCAGGAGATCTCTAAGAAATGGAAGTCCCTGAGTGATACCGAGAAGGAGAAGTGGAAGCAAGCTTATAACGTGGAATTGGAACATTACCAAAAGGCTAAACAACTTTATTTGGAAAACAAGAAAAACGGAACACTGCCCGCATTGGATGGTCCCAACCATGCGCCTGTTCCGCTACCGTTCAATTTGTCTCCAGATGTCGAGTTAGAAGCATTGCCACCAGTGCCGCAATTCGAGGAGAAGAGACCTCGTGAAGACGAAGGTGGATCTTCCGAGAAAAAAAAGAAGAAGAAGAAGAAGGATAAGAAGAAGGATAAGTCCAACAGTTCCTTGTAACTCCGGGTGACTTCGAAGAATGATCTGTAATATTTTATCTATGTACTTATTTACAAGTTGTTTTATTTTCTAGAAACCAAGTGGGTCTCTGATTTTACAATATTTGTTTCAAGACATCTGAGGAGGTCTTTGGTGCGTCTTCGGGACGTTTCCAATCTTCTGGGAACTCATATCCTTGAACTCTCGACCTCCGTTTCGAGGCCTTTACGTGTCTTGTGTCCAAGGGAATATCGCTGAAATCGTCAGTCATGTCCTTAGCCTCTGCTATCAACCGTTGCAATAGAGTTTGTAAATATTTGGAGTTCTGAGCAGGGTATTCATACGTGTCGCAGGACATCGTAAACACGTCTGTCTCTGGGTTATATCTTGACCTTGCCAGTAGTCTGAATTTGTGTAGAGCTCTCTCAGGCAATTGAAGATCTTTTGTGTGCAATGTCATAACGACTTTCTTCGAGTGTGGATGAGTGTCCTCTCCCAAGTACGTCGTGTAAGTATACCTCACTGGATTATCCTGCTTCGTTGGAGGCGAGTATTTTTGCCTGTATTGTACTAACAATGGTAAATCGTAAGCTTGTAATCTGTGGAAAAACCTCCGTTCTCTGTGTCCATCCACAATATCCTGTGCTGGGGTGGGCAATTCATCGAATTCAAATGGGGCAATGGCTTGTTGTAAGACCTTATTGTCCACTGGCTTACGTTTCTTACCCTCATGATGCGTCCTATTATAAATCTCTTCAATCTCTTGCTTCGACATCCCACTCAGCGTGTCAGTCAGTAACAATGCCTTCAACTCGTCCTCATTTTTAGAATACTGATCCCCAAGCTTACTCTTTCTCTCCCAATACAATTCAATGATCCGTTCAGGAGGTTGGTCCATCCACTTCGCTGGCTCAAAACACAACATAGGGTCAAAATTCACATTCGTGACACGGTTCTTAGCCTCATTTTCACTAGTTCCACTGCTTGAGTCGCGTGCCAATTGAGTGTAACTCAATTGACGACCCGAACACGCACTGAACATCCGATTAGAAATGGCCTGTTTAGACACGATTTTACCAGGTATTAACTTCCACATCTTCCAAAGGACAGTACCTACGCACCTACTCGCAAGGACTTACACACTTTCACGTCCTAAACAACACAATACATGCTGTGACAACTTACAACTAACCTTGGCTTCAACTGGACCTTTCAACACTTGCACTATAACATTATTCACGTGCGTAGTGATTTCCAAGCTATCTGAATAAAATAAACACAGAGCAAACGCCGTGAGTGAAGAAGACTCTTACAACGAAAGTCCAAGCGCGTGTTGGTCAAGCTTGTCTGGTGTATTTGCAATAGAGCAAGGCACGGTTGGTACAGATAAGTACTCAGTTTTGTTGGGCCAGGATATTTAAGGCTTCTTGAGTTATGCCTAGAGGGACAAGAAGAGGTAAACTTCCGCTTGTGCAGGACGTGGAACGGGACACAACAACGGAGACACCACCAGTACTGTCAGATATTTTGAAGTGTCTTGATTTGACGTTTGATAAAGAAGCTGGGGTGTTGGATGGAAGATTTCTTCAAGCGGTACCACCAAGAGCGACTTTATTGAAGTTACAAAAACATTTGAACAATTTACATGATCTATACGTTAAAATCAAACAAGAGGATGCTGTTGCTATTGAGAATCTGGAAAAAGTGATACGGGAGAAACAAGAGGCAATTGTTGCGAAGGATGAAGAATTGGCGAGCAACGGTAAAGAAATATCTGTCGAACCCGCCAGTGAACCAGTTGCTGACATTGTTGACGAGCCTACTGTTGAACCTAGTGCAGAAGGGGAGAAGGGAATAGATCTCAATCAATCTGATGGAGAGGATAAAGAGGAAAAACAAGATGAACAGAATAATGCAGAGCCACAAGAGTCACAGGAGCCACAAGATAAAGAAGATACCAATGAAGAGGGCTCCCAAATTCCTGACGCACAAGAAGAGCAGGGATCACCAGCTGCACCCAGTTCACAAAAGAGAAAATTAGACGTCGAGAAAGAAACAAATATAGAAGGTAATGCAATCCAAGCTTCGAAAAGAATCAAATTACCTGAAGAAGAAGAGAAGGCCATCCTCGAGCACGAGACATCCCCAACAGAGAATAACGAATCTAGTGCTGTGGATGTATTCAAAATGGAAAATGATCCCAACACCAAAAACCCCAAATCGGAATTCGTGGTTTCTCAAACTTTACCCAAGGCTGCTGGTGCGTTGGGACTATACACAGAAGATGGGTTAGAGAGTACAGGTGAAGATTACTATAAGAAAAAATATAGTGTTGCAAGTTATCCCACTAATGACTTGAAGGATTTATTACCTGGTGAATTACCAGACATGGACTTCTCATACCCTAAACCTACTAATCAGATCCAGTACAACACTTTCTATTCCTTTGTGGAGAATTTTTTCAGATTATTAACTGAGGATGATATTAAGTTGTTGAAATTAAACTACATCATCCCAAGTAATTTACAAATGGACAAACGATATGACCCTGAAGTGACACCTTTTATCATCCCTAAATTAGGACCTTCATATACTGATACGTGGTTGAAAGAGGACAATGGACAAAGTATAGATAACGTGTCTCCTGCACCTTTACGAGATCCCTCCTCCATATTACCTAGGTTAAGCGCAAGTGATTTAAACGATGCAGCTTTAGAGAAGGAGGATATCTCATGTGGACCATTGGTGTCTCGACTTCTAGCAGGGATCCTAGCAGATGAGGGCGCCAACCCCATCCCTAAAAATGTTAAGAGTAGTAATGACCCAAGTGATAATGTTGAGGTAAAGATAGAAGCCACCAATGCAGACCATGGGGACGTATTTCCTAACACCACTTCTGGGGCAACACCTTCTGCAGCGAGCCAGAATCTTGATATTCAAAGCCCCGATGCGAACTCCATGTCTGAAATGAGCATGCAAACACCCTTGAGCGAAATAACTGGGCTCACGGGAGGAACAACAAGTTCTCTAAGGCAAGAGAATGGGTGGAAGATTGACGCAGTGAGTCTTGATTATCCAACTTTTGAAGAGAGATTGAAGAGAGAATTGAAATACGTGGGCATATACATGAATTTACCCCGAGATGAGAATAACCCACACAGCGACGACCCGGATTGGCTGTCAGGTCGTGAAGACGATGAGATCAGTGCCGAGTTAAGAGAGTTGCAAGCAACGTTAAAACAAGTTACACTTAAAAACCAGCGAAGGAAACTCACTTTGTCCCCGATCTTAGAGCGCCATCTAGCATGGCAAGAATACTCGTCAATCCTGGATGATCTTGATAAACAGATAGACCAGGCCTACATCAAGCGGATCAGGGCCCCTAAAAAGAGGAAGAAGCATCATAGTGGCGGGTCTGCTACGGGTGGCAATGTGGGCAGCTCTTCGATGCACACCAGCTCTGCGTCCCAAATGGCACAAATGAAGGCCGCCAATTCAAGTTTGAAGAGTCTACTAGACAAGAGGAAACGCTGGATCCACAAGATCGGCCCATTGTTTGACTCCCCACAATTGATGAAAAGAATCCCCATGGAAAGTGTATTTAAGGATATCGACCAAGAAGAGGAAGACGATGAAGGCGATCTGTTTGGCTCGAACTCCAATGGGAAAGATGACGATATGGTAGGAACTGGATAAGACAGGGGTTTGCACCGAGACCCTACTGTGAACACTCACCCCCCCACACACACACACAGGAACCGCATCTAACGAACCGATTCATGAATTTTTACGTCGTTTTCGTCTTTGGATATGGGGCCCCATTATAAATTATTATATATTATAAATAATCACTTACTTTAATTAATGAACACTTTTCACATAGAAGGCTCGTTCCTTTGGTACTCGCCTCCAGCACACTAAACGCATCGAACCACATCTACCCTGTCAAAAATGTCAAGAGGCAAAAGAATTATGAAGGAGCTTCAAGCTGTCAAAGATGATCCAGAAGCCAAGATCGGTTTAGAATTCGTCAACGAAAGCGACATCCATCATCTAAAGGGATCGTTCTTGGGTCCTCCAGGGACTCCCTACGAGAACGGGACGTACCTGGTCGACATCGAAGTCCCCATGGAATACCCATTCAAACCACCAAAGATGAAATTCGACACCAAAGTGTACCACCCTAACATCTCAAGCGTCACGGGCGCCATCTGTCTGGACATCTTGAAGAACGCATGGTCGCCAGTGATCACGTTGAAGAGCGCATTGATCTCCTTGCAAGCCTTGTTGCAATCACCGGAACCAAACGACCCACAGGACGCAGAAGTCGCGCAACACTACTTGAGAGACAGAGAATCGTTCAACAAGACTGCGTCGCTATGGACAAAACTGTACGCTTCCACAAACACCGACGCCACGCAGGCACACGGCCAAGGCTCCGCAGTAGACGAGGCCGAACTATACGGCATTCACAGCGACGTCGTTGCAGAATTCGAATCCCAAGGGTTTGAAAAGAGCAGGATCGTCGAAGTACTAAGAAGATTGGGGATCAAGAAACTGGACCCCAACGACAACACAACCGTCAACAAAATCCTCGAAGAACTACTCAAGTGAATTCTTCCAACAGCGTGATCCAACGCTCACATCTGTCGGACCAATGGCAAGCGTGTAACAGACACAAACGTTTGCAATCCCGTGACTCGGCTTTCTCTGTAGCCCCATGCAATGAGGATATACTCACTTAAATAAGGAATGTAAGGATTTCTAGGAGACTCCTACGTTGGAACATACTTATTATACATATACACAAACATACATATATATATATATATATTAGCAGTGGCTCTGAACAGTATTTTAGTATTTGAAATCAGTTGTAGTTGTGAAGAAGTACGTGTTTTGTAGAGTGGAAGCGGTCTAAGATGTTAAGAAACGGTATTGTTTTAGGTAGGCCCTTGATTGGACGTCGGTTTTTCCAACAGTCTGCTCCCAGGGCATTGACTATCCCATTTTTACCTATTGTCCCACAGAAGCCTGGCGGTGTTATGGGGACGCCCAATGACCCGTATGTGGGTCCCAAATATAATAAGATGCAAGGGTCGATACACTGGTGGATCGAGAAGGGGTTTGCGTTGACTAGTCTTCCTTTAGCCACAGTTGCGATGGTGAGTTCTGGTCCGTTGTCGCTGATGGCAGACACGACTTTCTCGTTGGGTCTGCTGGGGTACTGTTACATGGAATTCGATTCGTGCATTGTTGATTACGTGTCGACGAGGATGTATGGGAAGTATCATGACTACGCCAAGTATTTATTGGGGGCTGGGTCCCTGTTGTCCCTAGTTGGGATTTATAAATTGGAGACTGAGAACAATGGTATCAGTGGTACGGTAAAGAGTTTATGGACTGGGAGAGTGCAGCCACGCAAGGAAGAGGTATAATGAGGATGCATGTATGTACATAAATATTATTCTATGTTTTGCTTTAGTTTGGCCCTCCACGTTTGTAAGTCATCGATGAGAGCCTGTTTGTTGTTTGCAGGGGCCGCCACGTATTGTAACGGCTTTTCTTCGCCGTACACGTCCCGGCTGTCGGAGCAGGACAGGACAGTGATCGATCTTTGTGCTTGGTCGATCCTCACTGAAATTAAAGGTTGTAATTGGATTAAAGCGATTTCCAACTGATCTGAAGTTAATTGACATTTGGCGGTGAGAGAATCGTATGGTATCACTCTATGCTTGAGGCATGCTGAGAAGATGGTTAGTTGTTTCAATTTCCATGACTGCTTTTCGGTCAAATCTAAGTTGTACTTCTGGGCATCACTCCAAGAACCAAAACTGAAAATCTCTAAAAACTGCGTTTCTGAGGGTTCAGTGGCTAGTAACCAGAGTGGCTTGTAATGGAACCGTTGAGGATCTTCCAGTTCAATTTGCAAACACTGAGGGATTCCCATCGCCATTCGTTACAGTGCGTTATGCCTGTGTGTGTGTGTCTCTCTCTCTCTATCTGCGCTGTTATAGCTTAATATATATTATTATATGTGAGAAGGTTCCCAACTGCATACGATCTTAGCCGGCTACCATGTTTTAAGATTAAATACATCGAGATAGCCACTCAACCTCTGGAAGGGTATGAGTAACGTCTTCTATAATAGCAAATCCAAATTGGTCAAGAAATTACACTTGTCTAGTAAGAGGTCTTCCAAAGTATTCAGCACCGGTTACAACGAATTTGGCGCCATTGGCGAAAATCATGAGTTAAACTACAGAGACGAATCACATTTTGTTAGTCAGCACCCTAGAGACTCTAGAGAGTATCTCATTGAACTGTGTGGTTTTGTGTACCCGAAACCATTACATTCGAAATTGGAAGAGTTTGCCAAGACTCCTTTATCCTTAGAATTGCATGCATTATTTGCCTTGATCTTTAAAAACTTCATTAAATCATGGTATGGGACGAAGATACCAACCAGTGACGAAAAATTTTATGGACTGTTGTTAGATCTAGTGCAACGGCTTGTCACGTTTCTTCACCAGAATGTCGGCAACGTGGACCAAGACTCTTTTATCTGCGACGAAGTACCTTTATTACTCAAAGATCATCTCAAGGCTGTTAGAAGCTTGATGTCTATGTCAACTGATGCAGAGGAGATCTACGACAATTATTGTCAATTGACACTGAATACTAAGGATAGATATCCGTACATTTTCTCCAACATGATAATCGATTCACTCCACACGGAATCTTTTTTACAAACTACTTTCCTGGAGTCATTGTTCAATGAGTTCCTGTTTGGTTCCCTACTGGATAGTATTATCGAACCGTATTTTGTTGTGAGGGGGATTACAAGCTTGGTAGAGCAACGAATCCTAGCACAGAAGCAAGAGCCGAGGGGACCACGTTGGCTGTTTACCAGTTTGAAAACATTTCTCCGAACCACCACTCGAGTTATAACTTCTATCGTCAAGTTATCTTCAGAAACACGTAGAGTGACTACTAAGAATATTTTACAAAGTTATTTGGTAACATTCTTTAGTAAAGATCTGTTGCAATTGAACAACAGGAAACCATTGCTCTATTTTGTGATCAAACTGGGCCAGATAAAGTTATTATCATTTACTGGTGTCAATTACTTCATTAACAACAAGTACCATGAATTTATGCGAGAATACATCTTTAGGACAAAAGAAATGGTGAATGGCATAAGAAAATTGTTATTCCCCGATGACTCTCTACTAGGCCACGCTACACCTATACCGTCTAACGAAGAAATAGAAGCACTTAAACTAGACTGTGTAGAGAAAATTTGGTTAATGATGCGACAAGATAATTTGGATGCATTGTTAAATATCGAGAAGGTTGACATATACATGTTCATCCAAGGGATCTGTATTGACAAGAAATGCACAAAACTACTGCTCTTCAATATATTAGAATGCCTATTGGCCAATGCATTGAACTAATATATTCATAGAACTCACAAGAGCCACAACACGCCTGTGGTCATCTGTAACATGAAGGTCTCATTTGTGTAAAATGAATGGGTTTTCCAATTAATTATAAATTATTTACACAAAATCAAGCACATCACTTTTAGTTACCACTCTATATACAGTTACTTGTTACTACAGCATACTTGCCAAGGCCACTCAAAAGAAACGCACACTTACCAAGCGGGGGAGTTCTGCGTCTAGAATTGAACTTGTTACTATCGTGTGATTCGTGAGCGCTTCTGGGATCTCTTGCCCTCGGCGGCCTCTACACAATTTTTTTATTGCATTAGTTCTCTTACGCGCAGACACGCATAGTATTTCATAGTGGCAATGTCAAAATACCCTGGTGAGGATACTGATATACCAAAACGAATCCTGGAGAGTTTGAAAGACCAACCTTTTACTCATTTGGTTCCGAAGGATAATTTAAGGTCATTGGCTTCTAAAAATTACTCAATCAGTTTTCTCAATGATGACCTTCCAAATCCCTTTGATGGCAAATCTCAATGCCTGGAGGATAACGGGGAGAAATTATACCCAAAGTTGAGCAGTGCCATAAAATCAAATAAGTTTGATCAAAATAATCTTTTATACAAGAGACCAAACTCGATGGAAGAGTTGAAACAAAACGGAGACAAACAAATAGATCTTTTTGATCGGTTACCTCCGCTAGCCAAGAGAGTTTTACAAATCAGAAACCCAAACATTAAACCTTCTCAGATTGTTAAGGCTCCGATTAAGACAGAAGACAACCCTGTAGTGGCTAAGAGGAAATTCGATAAGACTGAGGATGAAAACTCTTTAAACTTCTATGAGCTACAAAATAATAACGGCCAGTTGAAACATGCAAGGAACATGGAGTTAGCAAACATCAATCAGGCTACTTTAAGCGAGCAATATTTGAAAATCTTGTCAGATCTAGGGAATGATATCTCGTTTACTAAATATTATGGAGATTCTAATAATTCTAAGACTTGGATGCATATCGACAAGCAGAATTATGTTAGTTCGGAAATGTTTCTAACAAGTTTACAAATTACTATCAAAAACATTTTATCAATTCAACATCTGGGGTCAAAAATTGGGAATCAAGTACTAACTCAATTCTTGGACCTTATGATGCATAACATCCAGCTTATTAGAAATTATGATTCAGATAACGTTGATGCATCCATGCTGAAAAAGCTAAAGAATATATCTGCACTTTCATCATACATCGTCTTCTCGATTTTTGCTTTAAATGAAGATTCTCAAAAATTACAACTGGAGAAATACATATTAGAACCGGTTAATTTTATCTCTGAATGTATCGAGTCTTTGAAAGAAGAAAGTAACGGCTCTCACAATGATTTAGAGGATAATCTAATGGCACTTCACCAAGCGATGCTTCTGTTTCCAAACTATTTACAGATCTGTCCATATTTAGACGATGGCTTAATGACAAGACTTGTATATCTATTCTCAGATTTAATGATGCTGACAGACATCGAAATTCCAAACAATTTAAAGATTCAAAATTCATGGGATACAGTAAAAACTCTTTGTTCTCAGTCATTAGTGTCGTTGTTTGAAAAACTACCTAAGCAACGTGAGTTTATTCTCAGTGAATTACTTTCTACCATAGATAGGCTCCCCACAAAGAGGCTACAGAAAAAATTAAGAAAAGTAGAGACAGGAACTTACGTGACAGATTTCACTGCTACTTTGCTTACTATGTTAGAATGCATAAATGCTTATGAATCCATCGCTTTTAAATCAAGGGAAATCGAAAATCTTATTGAAGTTATAAAAATGGAGGAACAGAATAAGATAAAAGAACTTGTAGCGTATACAGAGCAGGTTTCTGGCGCTTTTATCAACAAGTTTTTTGCAGACCCTATAAAAAATCGTCACCCGTTAGAGAACTTTGTTCAGGATCTAGTGCTACTTCTTCCGTTACCAGGTTGGCCTGTGACTCCTGAGCTTTTAGGGTCGGTCTTTAGAAAATTGATAGATGTTTTTGAATCTGATAATGTAAAATCGTCTATGATAGAGACTAACAGTTTGATCCTTTTAGGAACTATTGGGAATGTTCTTTATGATATCAAACGTAAAGTAAAGCCAAACCAAGCCAACAATCTAATTCGGCTATACAATTACCCCGAGTTTATTGCACAGTTTTCCACTTCGTATCAGAATTGTGTTGATTACAACTCCAGAGATGATTCAATAAGGAATAGAAAAAAATTTATGTGGTGTATGCAAATGTGTTGTATTTTAAAACTGCACGATTACATGAAGGACTCTAGTACTCAACGTGTGATGATCGAGAAATGTATAGAAGAAAAGTTAAACTCAGTGCGGTTACCGAACGATAATTACCTAGTGAATACACCTCTTAACACTGTTAAAAATGATTATTATTCAGTTCTTCATTCTTTTGATATCATGAGCCATTATGAATCTTTTCTCCGCATTATACTTTCGGTGTTGGATAAAGATAAAATCAAGATTAAAGCTGTCGCTATAAAATGCTTATCTAATTTAGCTTCAAAAGATTACACCATTCTTTCAAACAAAAGAGTAAAATCTACAATCATCGGACAATTAATGAACCATTCTGCTGCCTCTGTGAAAGACGCGGTTTTAGATTTAGTGAGTATCGGTAATGCGCCATTGGAATATGTTGAACAAATCAACTCTCTATATAACGATGACAGTGTGCTGGTTAGAAGACATGTGTTGAGACTAAATGAAGTGATTTATGACATCACCGACAATCCTAAAACCAGAATATATGCTGCAAAACATATTTTGATGCGCACAGAAGACGAAGAGGATAGTATTATCGACTCTGCAAGAGCGATCCTTTTCAAAAGATGGATTAATTCGCTTGTTACATTGACTGTAACGGATGTGAATCGTAAAGATAGATGCAAAACAATATTGCAAGTAATGGGTGGTTTATCTTCATCTGATGATAAAGCAAGTGAATTGTTCGACAGCTATTTAAACTCCTACTTACTGAACGGTACAATGCATTCCCCTGATGAACACAAACAGATATTACAGGTATTAAATGAGCTTACAGACGTACTAGTGCAATTGATTATTGAGAATCAATCATTTGATCATGAAGAAAAGCCACATCATGTGGCAGTCATGAAAAATTCATTAGACCTGCTAGCAAGGTTTTCTGATTCTACAGAATGCTACATAACAAGACACCACATCAGTGGCTTGTTCCCGTATTTACTAGCAATGGAACAGACAGATCTCCAACATTCAATCTATCATGTGTTTAAGAATACATTAAGAAGGCTAGGTAACTTTGATTCTAAAACTTTATCACAGTTAGAAACTATGCTATTGAATAGATTATCACATTTCACTGCTCGAGAATTGGAGGAAGTCATGCCTTTACTATGGTATGTAGGGACACAGAGAAATGAGATGAATCGAATTGCTAAAGCGTGTTCATCTTGTTTGATGATGCTGAATCCATATATTGTGAAGGGCACTAAGGCTCCATCGGAGGTAACCTCCAATGGGAAGATCCAAAGATTGATTTATTTAACCACAGGATTTGCGCGCTACTGTACTTTCGATTCCGAGAAAGTACAATTGCCATTTATTCTTGATGGAGAAACATTATATGGATATGTGGCAAAATGTTTAATAATCTTAGCAGGTCCTAAGATTGAGCATAATATCAGAAGAATTTCTATCAAAAACCTACTGAAATTATGTACAAATTACCCAAAGCTATTCCATTCAAAAGTTATATTGAATATTCTAGAAACTGAACTTTCAGGGAGTAGCATTGATCTGAAATTAGTGATCTTAGAATGCTTGTACGAATTCTTCCTCGCTGAAGAGCGGAAATCCATTAGACAGAGTGGTGCCAACACTCTCCATGTATCTGGGGCTAGACAGGAATTAAAAGATTTTCATAAAAGAAAAAGCGGTATGGTATCTGATGAAGTTTGTTTAGCGCTAGCTACCAAATTTCTAAAGCAACTACTAGAAATATGTCGAGTGAGCGACCCCAATGGTTCGTTGGTTGCTATCCAATTCTTAAGTTTAATTGTACAATGTGGATATGTGAACCCCACTAATTGCATACCAACTATCATTGGATTACTTGCTTCCAACGATAAGCACGTGCGAAAACTTGCCAGTAATCTTCTGTTAGGTTTGTTTGAAAAATACGACACACTTGTATTCAATTCTTTGATGAAAGGAACTCAATTAGGTATCGAATACTCAGAAGTGTGTGAGAAAGTGAACTTCTATAAATGCGACTCGTTCCTAGCAACAATCGAAGAGTTATTATGCACTAAGAAAAACTCTACAAAATTCCACAAACATTTGGAAAGGATATTGGGATCTTATTTGAAAAGTGTCTTAGAGCCATATAGTGAAAATAAGACAATGCGAAATATATTGTTTCTCGCTACTAACATTCCAAATTTGACATTCGAGTCCCAACATGAGCTTTTCAGGTTACTTAAAAATATTGATATTACATTGGAACAACTTAAAGATATGATACTAGACAGTTCTATCGAACTCGAAAGTGGCAATGCTAATGATATCTCTCGTAAGATTCGGAACTCCATCATGGTCTACTTACTATTAAATGATTTGAAAATTTACATGTTAAAGAGTTATAGTTTGAAAAGCGAGATCTTGTTTGATGATGACACTAATGAGTCAGACTTAAAAGCGGTACAATTGCCTCCTCCCAAATTTAACGCTGAGAACTATATAAAGAAGATTGAACACATGCTATCTAGGAGCCATACTGATAGATTTCTTAGAGATTCGCTTGCATTGCTAGAAAAGCTGGATTAGAAATTACTTCAGATTACTGACGTTGCCCTTAGGGAATTCAGAAAGAAAGAACTAACTGATTAGATCTATATGGAATATATAAGATGTAGACTGATAATTAAGCTTGGAATACTGATTTGAGATCAATCATGACCTAGATGATTCAATTCATTCACTGGTACTGGCACTGACTGTTCTACCAAAAAGGGTACATATGGGCTCTTTTCCATTGAACTGCTTAACAGTTTTGGGGGGTTCTTAATTATCGGACCTGTGATGGAATTGTGCCTTTTTAATTCAGCGGATAATGAAGCTTGGTAATCATACTCCAATGTCGATTGTATGTTCTCATCGCTTATTTCTGGTTTTTGTAACGTTAATGGAATTGACACTTTATCAATTAATTTGGCCTCTTGCAATTTCTGGTTAGTAGCTGATAAGAATTGTTTAGGTCCACAGTTTATATCGCGCCAAAGTTTTTTCTCGTCCTTCGATGTTAGAATTAGATATGGGTCTCTCAAAGGTTCTGCAACGATCGCAAATTTGGAGGAAGATAGTTTGGAATGACCTGTACCGATAACAATTGTTCCTGCACAAGAATTTTCTCTTTTCAAGAGTCTTCTTTTCCTAATTGCTTCTACATCCAGTTCATCTTCGTCTTCATCCGTGGAGCTGTGGTACCCTTCCACGTACCGTCGAACTCTATGTCTATAAACATTTGGCGCTCTTTGGAAATCTTTTGCAACTTTGATCTTGGTATTCTTGTGTAACGATGAGGCTCTCCGTTTCGTCTGTTCATACTTGTGTAACATGGACAATATCGTCTCTTCTGTCAATTTTTTCTTTCTGGCCAGCTCGTCTGGATCCGCCATATTGTTAATTCTGGTCACTTTTGGTAACACAACGTTCCAGTGAGGCATTTGCAGTTTATCATAGGTGTATTGGAGCTTGTCAGCTTCCTCCTCAGCAGCGACTAAATCATGCTGCACCATTCTCTGTTCTCTCCATAACAATTTCTTATGGGCCGAATTGTACAAGTCGTCATTCAATGGGTCTTCTTGCAAGGATTTACGAGCTTTCCCACTAAGTGTAATTTGTGACTGAACAATCTTTGACTGAATATTGGAAATCGAATGCTGAGATTTCTTCACAGACTCTAATACCTCGTTTTCGTCAGGCCCATATGTAGGCTCATTGACTGGCCTAATTTTCTTGGGCACGATCATTAAAAAGGAATGTGGGCCTAATTCATGCTCGTTAGAGTCAAAATCAAACATGTACTCAGCAGCATCTTTATCGGCTACTCTATTCCGTCTTGATTTGCTCACGTCCTCGCTTCCAACCTCCATTGTGCTGCGGATAATAAACGTAGAAATGTACAACAATGGAGTCTCAATTACTAAAACTTATACCGGAAGATTGACCACCAACATTGCCCCCATAGTAAGCACAATCTCCCACAAGGACTATTCGTCTCAGTGTCGCACTCATATTGCTCTCAACTCTTACTGGAACCAAACCATGGTAATGGTGGTCACCGGAGATGCCTCGAGGCAAATCCTGGGGGGCCCCCGATCTGCACGCTCATACCAAACCGTGAACGACGCAGAAATCATGTGCAAATTTGTGAGACCCGCGCTTTTGCAACTGCAGATATCGCAATATAAGACACAAAACGTGGAACAGAAAACGGGGGCTCCCTCAATTTCCTGCAAAAAAGGTCGATCCTTTCCAAACCCTAAGACGATGCCCTAACTTTAAGACCTAACTCCAAGACCTAACGCTCCACCGAACGCAGACCCTAATTTAAAGACCTAACTGAATATTTGCATCAGTTTCCTGTCGACCGGTGCCATAACAATTGGCCATCACTTCCAAGAATCAAGATCAACTGTGGTGATAGGCTTGTTTTGACCCCATTCGGACCCGGTAGTAGGACAGGGCTATTTTCGTTATGTCTGAAACAAGAAACAGATCAAAGAGTCAATTGCCCATCTACACCAGCGATGACGTTGAGACGGGGGATAAGGCCTCAGTGAAGAAAACTCTACGCTCCAAGAGTAAGCTAAGTAAGTACAAACGGACATCCGTCACGAAGAAGAAACGTATTTCTGTGAGCAAAGCATGGAAGAAGATTAATAAACGGTTGGTCGCTACTTGCCTAGTGGTCTGGTTTTTCTTTGCTTATTACATTGAAGTCTCTGTGCCTAAATCTGCTATAAATGGTTGTCACTGGAACAAATGGACTGAATGGCCTCAAGGGCCTGGGGAAGCCCATAATGTAGCGTTGCTCGCTGACGTGCAGATTATGGACAATTATTCTTACCCTGGACGTCCTCGTATCGTTAATTTTTTAACCAGGTTAGTGCTTGATCATTACCATAGAAGAAATTGGAAGTACATACAGTACTATTTGAAGCCCGATACGAACATTTTTCTAGGTGACTTGTTTGATGGTGGCAGATACTGGAACGATAACTATTGGATGAAAGAGTACTCAAGGTTTACTTCTATTTTCCCCAAACCATTCCATAAGCAAACAGTCATGTCCTTACCTGGGAACCATGACATTGGTTTCGGTGACGCTATGAAATTGGAGAACGTGCAAAGGTTTTCCAAGTTTTTCGGTGACACCTCAAGTGTGCATGAGATAGGGAACCATACGTTTGTGTTGCTAGATACTATTTCGTTATCTAACACCGACAACGATGCTATATCCAGCGAACCAAGACATTTTTTGAACCGTTTCGACGAGACTTATAACCAACAAACCTCCTTAGAGGCAGGCAAACCTCGTGTTCTGTTAACGCATGTGCCTTTATGGCGTGACCCAAAGCTTCAACAATGCGGCGACTTAAGAGAATCAAAGAAACTCTTCCCAATTGCCAGAGGTGACCAATACCAGACCGTCATCTCTGATAATTTAAGTCAAGAGGTTTTAAATACTGTGAAGCCAATGTTTGTTTTTTCCGGAGATGATCATGATTACTGTCACGTCAAGCATTCCTATGGATCACCACCATCCGTGGCAGACGAGATTACAGTGAAGTCCAGTGCCATGAACATGGGGATTGGAAGACCTGCCATCCAATTAGTGTCATTGAACACTAACCATGGCATGGAACATACATTGCAGACCACGCTTTGTTATTTGCCTAACCCATATCTACCAATTTGGTCGTACACCTTCTTGGCCCTGGCAAACTTGGGGGTGATAGTATGGTTAATTGTTAAAAACTATCAAAATAAGAAGAGCAAGAACTCTCTGCCAATATCCTCTGCAGAGAAATCCAGCTTCAAGAAGTCTAAGAGCTTAAGACTGACTAGAAAGCAGTTTTTCAAAACGCTCAAGAAATGTTTTACAGAGATAATAATCAACACTTTGTTGATATGTCTGGGAGTTAGCTTGATATTTGCTTACTATTACTAACCATTGCGTGATATGTTGGATAAGTTAATGCTAGCTACGCGTCTAGCCGATTTACCGTTTGTATAATATATGCATACATCTTTATTTCTTTCTATGTAAACTACTTTAAAACAATTTCGATGAGTTAAAGCAACATGTCTTGATGCCTTAATTGTCCTGTGCAACGGTAACCTATCAAACATTTACACATATATGAAGGATACAATTGAGGATTACGAAGCTGGGCTATTAGTAAACCAATATCAGACAAAATCAAATGCTGGAAGCGATATAGAAATTGATGAGTTACTGGATGAGCTGGATGATGAGGATGATGAGTTTATGAAGCGGTACAGGGAGCAAAGGGTACAAGAAATCTCTGACCACGTCAAGGCCGTGAAGCAGAATGTCCAATATCGTAAGTATGGTATTGTAGAGTTACTGACCGAGGAAACCGACTTGATTAAATTAAGTAGCCAAATACCAGCAATTGTCATTCATTTTGAGTTGAAGAATTTCGAAAAATGTAAGATAATGAATGAGAAGTTACAAGAGTTAGCTAAAAGATATCTTACTACCAAGTTTGTTAGGATCAGCGTCGAGGACACTCCATTTTTGGTCCAAAAACTTAAAATAAAAGTCCTACCATTCGTGATCGGTTATTTACAAGGACATGAAGCAATCAGGTTGATCGGGTTTAGTCAACTTGGTAATAGAAGTGATGGATTTTCTATTAAAAAGTTAGAATCCTTATTGATTTCTAAGAATTTGATTACTGATGCAAACCGCTCATCGAAACTTGATAATTTCAATTCTACAATGGATGAGTCCGAAGAGTCTGACTATGATTAGGAACTGAAACGCATCTTCCTCTACTAATGTGCATATTTTTATCTGCTAGCTCAGATACACTGATTATGCTGTTAATACCTGAGATTATAGTATAGAGTATCAAAGATAGCTTAACTAAGATAAGAGAAATTTCCATCATGTTAAATGGTGGTCGGTACACTTGGACTGAGAAATGTATTTAAAATGGTACAACTTTTTGGTATGCATTCGTGAGACTGTTCTTTGTGGTATGTGTTTTATTATAAAGTTAATACTGCTGCCAAGGAATTTTCGCTAAGCTACAGGTAGTAGCCTAAGCTTCGAGTATAGGTATTTTGGGTATCCTTTCACTCTTCTCGGATTCCAATTTAAGATTACTTATGTTTATAAATATTGGAAGGATTGAAGTGCTGAAATGCTTTATTAGATAATAAGGGTCTTTGAGTTCAATTTCAGTAAATAATCTTCTTTCGTCAAGCTCTCAAATACTACTCCTTCGTTTGGTATTTGTGACAAAATTCATTCCAGTACAAATAAAAACAAAAGCAATATAAAGAAACACATTTCTTTTGGGGAAGGTAGCCCTTAAGCTAAACCTCTCAACTACATTCTATTATAGATTAAATATAATAATACTAGCATATTCGGATATTTCATTGTATTGCTATGAAAAAGTTTCCTACATTACTCCATTGTTCATTATGCAATGAAATTACAATATAAAAATCAGTATATGGTAGTCATGGTAGTATTTAATCCATATCTATATACTATGACGTTTTCAGTGAATATTTACCAGTGTTGATACTTGTATCTTTAGGCGTCAAAGAGCTATTTTTATTTTTATTAATCAAAGGTTGAAATATGTAGTGTAGGCCTTTGTAGTGATGATATCCCTGAAATCACCAGGAACCATTCCATTTTCTCAAATTATTCATACGATTCATTATATATCTTTGTTTAGTGCCTATTTATGTAAACGTGTTTATTGTTTAAACCCTAGTACCCAATGGTTTGAATTCTGATTTAGAGAGGAATTATCCATATCTCCATACAAATCAAACGATGCTATTTTTTTGAACCCTACCGAGTTCTTTTCAGTTGTATCCTGTACAGGTAATTCTAATGTGCTAGTCCTGTCAGTAGATGAAGTTGATGTAACTGTTTTGTTGTCATCATACAATTTTAAATCTAAATTTTTAATAGCGGATTGAATATCCGATACTGCTGGCAGTTCATCGACTTTCTCTAAAGAACTCTCGGCTGTAGGTGTAACTGATTCTCCCAACATGAGTTTTTCCTCATCTTCTAACGTCTTATTATTCGATGGAAAATTCAAGGCGAAATGCATTGGTAGTTCTTGCTTTTTCTTTTGCAACATTTTCTCAAAGATGTTCGAATTGTTGGCACGTCTTACCTCTTCAAAGGATTTGGTAACCAAATTTTTTTCAAACAACTTTAATTGCGGGAAATTCGATGTGGTATGTGTGTTGGAAGTCATGGAAAGATTGCTCAAAGAGCTATTGGAGCTATTATTACTTGTTGAGGGAGAAGAAAATCTGGAATAGAATTCTGGGGGAATCATGCTGGAGACTGGATTTGGACTACCATCGTTCTTGTTCATATTATTGTTGAGAGCTGGATGATGCTTTCCATTGTTATTTGATAACGACAAGCTGATTTTCCTCTTATGTGTTTTGATGTTTGGAGAAGGTACAAAATCTCCATCATGGATGCTAATATTAGTGAAACTTTGGCTTTGATGAGGATCCAAAACCTGGTCAATAGACTCCTTGACACCAGTGTTATCCCTTGTGCTTTCTGGAGTGAAGCCTTTCACACTTGGATTCATTAAACTCAAAGATCTAAACCGGTTTTTACCTGTCGTTTGATGACCTGCGTTGTTTAATGCCTGGTTGTCAGTGTAGGAGCCGGTTCTCGAAAGTAGACTTGGTACATAGAAACTAATTCCTTCGTCTTCATTATCCTCATCCTCATCCTCTTCATCGTCGTCGTCATTTTCTATGTAGTCGTCCTCCTCTTCAGGTTGATGTGTAAAATTTTTATTACTTCCACATGGTAACGCAATGGGAACCGACTCTGCTGCTTGCTCTGTCGGTACCAATTTTGTGGATTCTATTAATTGTTTCTGTTCCTCTTTATCGATCAAATAGTGAAGATCCTTTGTTGGTGTCACAGCGTAATATTGGCCTGATTTGTATCCATTAACTGCTTTTGAACTGCTGGGTAACAAGTTTGCCACGGATTTCGGAGTTGTACTGTAAACATTTGCTTTATTCGATCTTCTATTAATCGATAACGACCTGATTCTTACAGCTTTGTCTTTGTTCGATGTTAGCAGAGAATTCTGAAAATTCAAAAGAGAGGAGCTATCTCTTTTCAAAATCTCTGATGATGAAGAGGACGAAGGTTGACCGTAAGTAGATTGGGACAAGGAATTATTGTACAATAAACTGATTGAGTCTGGTGAAATAAAATTTGTTAGAGGCTTATCGGCCAAAATGGTCAGCAAGGCTTTGATACCAGTACTGTTTGTAATGACTATAATGGTATCCAACCATTTTTCACCACGCACGGGTTCAGTAAATTTGCGGTTCAAACTAGTGAAATATTCTTTGAAAGGGGAGCTAACCAGAGAATAACTACCTGAACCATAAGTAGCAGCAGCCTTTTTCGCGTTTGAGCCTAGGTAATACTTGGCACTAAGCTCTACAAAGTTTAATCTTATCAAATTATTTCTCAGGATATCTTTGTTCAAAAACGTGGTAAACCATTTGTGTGACAACTCCGACACGTCCACGTTGACAGTTAGTCTTAGATTCTTCAAATTTGGTTGTAATTTGGAATATAACGACTCGATGAGGAACTTGAACGTCTCTACATACCGTAGAGAACCAGATGACACCAAAGTCAGGTTGACTGCCAATGGTGATGCCCCAGTGTAGCTAGAGAGATGGCTCCATAAATGCTCGTTATTATTGCTAAAATTCTGCCAAATAGAATGTTTCAATTTGTTCAGTTTAAATTTCCTATTGAACTTGGATAGCCTCGAGTCCCGAGACTCGTCATTATAAAAATCGATGGTCGAGATGTCGGTGTAAAGTGTGATATTAATAGTCTCACATTGCTCGAAATTGGTCTGCGCGGTGTCAACCTCTGAATAGCTCAACTGATACAGAAAGTTCTTGGCTTTAACATTAATCTTGGGCCGCCTCATATCATCAGCAACAGCCGCTATTCGGCTCATTCTATCTTTCGTTTATTTTTTTTGCTCTTCAAATGTTGTGCTCGAGTTACCACCTCAGTGCGTACTTTGTCTTTAAGCTTGACAGGTTCGATATAAGAATAAACGTTCTCCTTATATTGCTCAACAGATACACAGATGGAGATAGACAACTGAAGTTAGTGTTATATACGGAGAAGCAAAGGCTTAGAAACAGGAAACGTTGAATTTCCAAATGGCTCGTTTGTGCGATGGGCTCGTTAATTAATAAGCTTTTCTGATTAAAAACCGAGTCCAAAACGAGAATGTTGAGCCCTTCTACCAAAGCCCTGATCAGCTCTGGAACGCTAACCCTAATAAGCCATATTGTACCCTAAGTATGTACCCAGATCAGCCCTATCCAGCAGCCCTGTTTAGACCTAAGTTCGTACCCTGTTTAGACCTAAGTTTGTACCCTACCGTTGCGACCCGATTAGGAATACTGATCGAGTAACGAACGCGAAACTTGCCAGTCCGTTAAGTAACGCCCATCGCCTATATAAGGATGAGAGCCAGGTTTAGTACGACAAGTTTAGATCAACTCTTATTCAATTTTTGTGGCAGCAGTATTTGTAATTGCGCAAAGAAACACTACCACATAGCTTGTCGCTGAGAGACTAATATGAATTTGCCATTAACTCCGCCATCCACTGGGAAGAAAATTCCAGTCAATAGGAGTCCTCACCAAGTGACACCTAAGAAATTACTAAAGCATTTGAAACAGAGGTCTGCTAAACCATTTATAGCGAGGGATAGACCGCCGATTAACAGTGTACTAGAACTGGACGAATATGTCCACAAACCATCGAATTCATCAAAGGTTGCCTTTCTCACTAATGTGTTACAAAACGCCAAGAACGTGGTTTTGGTCACTGGTGCTGGTATTTCAACGCATTCTGGGATTCCTGATTTTAGATCCTCCACGGGTTTGTTTCAAACTTCCAAGACCTTTAAGGATTCGCTGGATATGAACTGCATTTACAATTCACACGAGTCAGTCATTGAGTTTAATTCATTGATGACCTCCTTTTATGAGATGGCGACGACAAAGAAGCCCACGCCGTTCCATCGGTTTATTGACGTGCTCGCTAAAGAGGGCCGCCTGAAGAGGGTATACACACAAAATATTGATTCCTTAGAGACTCATCTGGAGAACGTTTCCACTGTGACTCCGTTGAATGCAGTGAAGAGGAAGACAGACTACCCAAATCTGGTCCAGTTGCATGGATCCATCATGTATACGCAATGTTCTAAATGCAACGAGATTGCGAAATTTGACCCCAAGAGGTTTCCGACGGAACTTAACACTGTACGGGACGATTCACCAATACCAAGTTGTAAGCAATGTGAGGAGTTCGATTTGGTGAGACAGGTTGCAGGTAGAAGGCCTACAGGGGTAGGGTATATCAGGCCCAGGATTACGCTATATAATGAACACCATGTGGACGGGGAAGTCATTGCTAATATTATTAACTCAGATCAACGAGATAGAAGGATCGATTGTTTACTTATCGTGGGCACGTCATTGAAGATCCCAGGTGTACGGACCCTTTGCAAAAGAATGAGCCAGCGAGTGAGAGCAAAAAAAAACGGTGTAGTGATCTTCATAAGCGACGAGTTGCCTAATGAAAATGTCGTGCAACTCTTTGATGACGGCATTGACTTGATTGTCCATGGTGATTGCCAAGATGTATTAAAATTCATATGAGAACCCTTGCAAATAAAAACTTTATAGATATGATGTCTTATAGAATACTCTATATAATGCATAATAATTGTGTACAAGTCTCTAAATAGCTTGGATCAGTTGACTTGGTGGAGGAAAATCAGGTATCTCGCCGATCGTAAACTCGTTGCCATTGAACTGTGCTAATGCTTTAGGGGGAATGTCCTCAATCTTGACATCATTGTCCGACTTTGAGTTAGCCAACTTATTATTTGTCTGATTCATGCTCTGTGTGGCCACTGTTGTGTGTGAACCAAAAGCTGTATTCGTAGGGTTAGGACTACTGTTCCCACTCATATTGGTACTACTAACAGTACTAAACGGCGAAGACACAGCTTGGTTACCGAATACAGAACTGTTGTTTGTAGATGATGCAGTATTATTGAGGTTTGTAAATGGAGAAGGTTGCGTATTTGATTGTCCAAACGTAGATGTGCCCGGGGCTGGTTGCCCGAACGCAGGTGTTCCTGAGGATGGTTGCCCGAACGCAGGTGTGCCCGAGGCGGGTTGCCCAAAAGTAGATGTCCCTGACCCAAGTTGTCCAAAAGTAGAGGCCCCGAAAGCTGGAGTATTGCTGGTGTTCGAAGTGCTCTGCATTGACGCGCCAGGTACTCCAAATGTTGATCCTTGCGCAGTTTGTTGCTGGGGTTTGCCAGTACCGAAAGTTGGTACACCAAATGCAGATTGGGTATTGCTACTTGTAGATCCAAAAGCACTGCTACCGGGGGTGGTTGCTCCAAACGGAGAACTGTTTGCGTTTGTGGTTCCAAATGTGGATTGGCCGAATGTGGATTGGCCGAATGTGGATTGAGCTCCCCCCAATTGTCCAAAGGAAGCTGTCCCAAATGGTGTGGCACTGCTTGAAGCATTTGAACCAAAAGTGTTCGTAGCTGCAAACGGCGAACTTGCTGGTTTCGAGGACGTGGCGGTATTATTCGTAGATGGTAGATTCCCAAAGGCAGATGTAGTACCACTCGAGCCAAAACTGGGCTTTCCAAAAGCGCCTGATACTGTCGAATTCTGTGAGTTTGTTAAAGAGGTGCTGCCAAATGTAGGAACTCCAAATGCACTAGTAGTATTTGCTGAAGCGAAACTAGGAGCACCGAAAGCTCCATTATTTCCGGCTGAACTAGTAAAAGGGTTTGCCGTACCAAAATTGGTAGTCCCTGAATTGAAAGCGTTGGTAGCTTTCGTATTTGTCGAGCCAAAAGTCGTGCCATTAGTTCCTTGATTAGCGAATGAATTTGGTTGCCCAGATAAGCTCAACGGAAATTTTATGAAAGGGCTCTTAAACGACAGTTGACCGGTTTGAATAAGATCCTGTGTGCCCTTTTGTTCATACCGTGCAGCAATGTCCACTTTGGACCTAATTTCAGTTATACATTTCCCAATATCTTGCTCTCTAGCATTACATTCGAATTGGTATTGATTTATTGTATTATTCTTTATTGCTTGCATGTACTGCCATCTACTCTCTTCAGGTGAAAAGTCTCTACCTTCAATTAAATTCACTAATCCTGGAGTGCCGACACTATAACTGGAAGATAACGGTTTCATTTGAAAGCTTTTAGTGTTATTCATGTCTTCCTGTATGGCTTTAGAAATTCTAGGAAGATTGTTCCCATTGATAAAATCATTCACAGTCATTGTATCAAGCCCATTGTTATTACTCGTCTGTTGCCTCGAGTCATTGGCGTAAATATGGGCAAATTTGCACGAATTGCCTTTCCAGCAATTTCCTTGCTGGAAATACTTACAAGGTGTTCGACTTTTATTGTAATTGGACATTCGTATGTATCAATTCTACTTGTTGATGTGTGTATTGGAATATAGGTTCCTAAAGAGTTTGGTTGTCTTTAGTAGGAAAGTAGAAGATGTGGGAAGTTACATAAGATCAATGTATTAATTCGAAATTTAATGATTTAGCTCTTCTACTATTATCGTTTGTAACAAACGACTTCGCTTTAAAACGGGAAATATTTACTAGATGATAAGTATAGGATATGCACATATTTAGATATTTACAAGGGGTAATGGAAAGTTTTGCTTACTATTATTTGTATTAAAATAACCAGGAAGCTAACAGAAAACAGTAAGAATAGGTAGTAAAAAAACAGCCATTTCCTGGTTATAGTTGTTGATTGTAACAAATGACACTCTGTCAACACATTTTCGTTGACTACTAGATGCAATATCGAAGTTTTCTATAATTTCATTGGAAAGTAATACAAGAAAAGGAAGGGGGGGAAACAATTGGGCGACATAAAACTTCGCCAGCAGGTTATCTGACAAATTGATTCAACTAAAAATCATCAAACCCTTGGCTTCCCTTTGAGTAACGCGAGTAGGATTTATTATCGACGGGATTGCCGTAATTATCACGTCTGATGAACTTTCCGGAGTTGTAACCATCTCTTCTCCTATAGTTGTTTCCACCATTTTCACGGTCATAGCCATCACTTCTGTGGGTGGCAATCTGAAACATATCCTTAGGGAAGCCAAAAGAGGAAACGCCCATCTTTTCAAGGAACATGTAACTAGAGATTTCCAACTTGAATTCAGGATCATTACGGATCTTAGAACCAAATGAGAGAACGTCTTGCAATACTTTTTCCGTGTTCAAATCAAAGAGAGACGAAGCTGAACGGTAATGAGAGACTAGAGACCAAGTTGCTGTAGATAAATCTTCGTCACTCTGCAAACAGTCTAGAGTTGCTACATAATCTTTCTCTTCCACATCTGGAGTGTACGGTTTAACATCATCGATGACAATATTTTTATGTTTCTCTAAATTTAATAGGAAAGGCATCTCATTGGAAGTGACGAATAAATTTGATTTTCCTTCTTTACCTCCACGAGCTGTTCTCCCAATTCTATGGACATAGCTGTCAGCCTCGCTGGGAATACCGATCTGGATAACTTCTGACACATTTGGGAAATCCATACCACGAGCAGCAACGTCGGTAGAAATCAATACAGCTTTCCTTAAACGTTTGAAGTCCTCAACACGTTGAGACCTAGCAGGCTGTGACAACAGTCTATGCAACGCCAAGATAGGAACCGTTCTGCCAACAAACGCCTTGGTCATTCGAGTCACCAGCTGAGTCATCTTGACAGTTGGAAGGAAAACAATGGCTTTGTAGTTAGAATCATTTGCAGCAGCCTTCTTGATGTGTTCTAGAGCACCTACCACTGAGTCAGCGTACGACTCAGTCACAGTTAAAGTCTGTTCGATCCGTTCGTGAGCTTGTGGTTCATTTGGATCCACGGTATCGATAAATATACAATTTTCACGGCGCATAATGTTCTTGGAAAGTTTTTGAACTTTCTTATCCAAAGTGGCAGAGAACAGTAAAGTTCTCATATCTTCGTTACCTTGTTTGAATGAACGTAAACTCTCAGCAATGTACTCTAAGTTGTCCTTAAACCCAATATCCAACAATCTATCAGCTTCATCCAAGACAATGAACGACACGTGCGCAAACTCTGTTTCACCAAATTCATCCATCATGGCAATTAGTCTACCTGGAGTTCCGACAACAATGTTTGGTCTCTGGTGTTGAAGCCTTTTAACCGCAGTACCATAGTGCATTCCTCCAACTAAGGATTGGATCTTGAACTGGCGTAAGAACTCGTTTTTGGAAGCTAATTTCCTCATCTCTTGCTCTATCTGTAAAGCCAAGTCTCTTGTAGGGGCCACGATAACTGCCTTCACGCTATCCGGGTTTTCGTTGACAGTGTTGATTAAGTGTTGAAGGATAGGAAGCAAGAATGCAAACGTCTTACCGGTACCAGTCTTAGCTCTCGCAATTGCATCTGCGTTTGGCGACTCTAAGATAGGTTTAATAGTCTTTTGTTGCACTGGAGTCAACGACGCAAAGTTCAGCGAGTCCACGGCTTGAAACAATTCTGGGTGGATCGTCCCATCGTCTCTCAAACTCTCCAAAGTCACATCCTCTGCTGACGATTCCAACACTTGCAAATGGCCCATTTCTTTGCCCTGTCTTCCATTATTCTTGAACCTGCGCTTCATGAAGTTGTTGTTGGGACCTCTCCGGTCGTCACGAGCCCCACGGTCTTTACTCATCCCCCCACGACGATTATGTGACTCCTGAGACGAGTAATCATTGTCATACGAATACTGTCTAAACCCAGTACGAAGTAGTGAGAAGCGAGCCACGGGAGCCACAAGGACGGCCCGAGAACTCAGTGCAACAGCTTTGCTGCTACGGATCAACAAACCACTCATTTTGTTTCCTTGTCAATGGTGTGATTATCGTACTTGCTCGTTTCAAACACTGGGCAACGACAGAATCTAGGTATCTCTTATGTCTTAATGGAATACGACCTCTCTGGAGAACTTGCCGGGGAAACCAACGAGTGAGAATTTTTTCCTTTTCCAGTAGCTTACCCGGAACTGAACTGAGCGGATCACGTGAAAGCGTGTGAGGTCACGTGAGATCACGTGCTATCGCATGATGTCACGTGCCAATGCAATGTCACGTGCATTTGTCACATCATCGTTATATACGTACGAATGTCACGTGCTAATGCAATGTCACGTGCATTGTGTCACGTGTCTGGCCCCTCTGTCACTTTCGACGCTCGCTACTGCATCACCCCCAACGAACGGTGCAAATTTTTGGAAATGACGCCTTTTGGCCCATTGAGCTCTCTATTCTCTTCCCGATTGAAAGCACCTGTCATCTATCCATTACGGTTCTTATGAGTAAAGCCTATCCCGTGGTCCCACTGTCTTTAATCCCAAGTATTCAGAGGAACAAAGTCTAGAAGGAGTAAAAAAAAAAAAACGTCTCTAGTAACAGTTCTCCCCCTGCTTGAACTGCTCCGCCAGTGTTCTCTCTCTCTCTCTTCACGTTAGATAGAGACCGTCTCACCATTTTTATTATATAGTAATATTGCACTATTCGGCATGTCGGAAGTGATTCCTCAACTCGTGAACATTTCGAACACGCTGCCTTCTAGTACCATCCAACAGATCCGCAATGACATAACTGCTCTTTTGGCCGATGGCCAAGGGTTTTCCTCAGACGCTGTGGGGAAGATCGACGGGTATTTGGTTAGCTTGGAAAGGGCTATGGCGAATTTTATTGAGGACAATAAGCATATCGAGTCTGGAGATTCAAGGGTGACGCAGGCAGACCGAAACTTGTACAATGGACTGATCTCGCTGTACCGCGATTACATCGAGGAGTTGAGCAGTTTGAAAAAGAAGTTCTCTTTGCAACAAGGTGCTCAGTCGAAGGAGGATCAACGGATTATATCACACATTCGGACTGTGCTGCCGACGTCGTTGGCCAAAGATCGCAAATCGTTTATTGAAAAAATCATTGGTGACAAGGATTTGCAAGATTCGATCACTGCTAATGAAGAGTTTTTGGACGCTATTGTTAAGCTGTGCAATCAGGATTTGAAGAACAGTGATAATATAACCAGTTACTTGAAACTCTTGAAAAAATTAGGTTACTCGAAGGAAATATTGAAATCCAAATTACCAAGCAGTCTTACCGCGACGAAACCAGTAACAACCAAACAGACAACTGCGGCAACAGCAACTCCCCCTAATGCATTGAAAAATGCAGAGGAGTCTAAAGTCACCAGAGATGAACTCAATAAGAAGAAGATTTCGTTTTCGAAATATTTGAAGAAAGAAGAGCTTCCTTCTCAAGCCTCCAAGAGGTCCAGTAATGAAATGGAGGAAGACCAACCCAGTGTCGAACACAAGAAATTGAAAACAGACCCATCAGTACCTTCAATCCTAAAGAAAGAACATTCAAGGAAAAAAAAGAACATAAAACTAAACTTCCCGGCGGATAATGACCTAATCAAAGTATACGGAGACGGACTACCTCAAGAAGGGTTGAAAGTATTGCCAACAGATTTACAAAAAATTTTGAGACCTTTCACTGAAGGTGAACCTAACGAAAAAGTCTTAATAGAGGGGTCTAAATCTATTCTTCCGATAAAATTGGATCTAACGTCATTAATAGAGGAAAATGCTCACTCAGATATAACAGTGGTGAAAAATGGTCCCGTACCGTGCGAGACACTTGTGGCATTACCTTATATAACAGATTTTACAAACTTTAGTAAAGATTTGAAAAGACTTCCGAATGACCCATTACCAGACTCGCAGGATATAGACAAGAAACCGCCAATGGTGGCAAGAGCTTTTGGTAAGAATAGCTTGCTGCTTAGGAAAGATCGTGGCGGGTTGCCATACAAAAAAGTTCCACTCGTCCAACATAATAATTATCCGCCAAAATATTCAGGTAAATAGAACATATTTAAATGTAGTTAATAAACGCTCTTATCAAACGCTTATCTCAATATACAGATGCAAGACACTCGAGTTATATCATACCCAATGAATAACCTTGTTTTTTTGTGCTCAAAAGCAATTATTCTAAGTACGAAACTTTGAAGATATGATCCTCGATGCAATGGTCACACTAGCACTCATAATACCAAATGGTGGGAAATACTCCAGCATAATCCTCATAAAAGTGGGTCTCACTGTGTTTACTAAATTATCAACTTGCTCATATAGTTTGTTCAAAGTGTCATTATTCTCAATGACATAGTCAGACCTCCTTCTCCTTTCAGACATACTCATTTGCGATAGAATCCTATTACGGGCATCATTTACAGAGAGCTCCGTATTCCTCACTAATAACCTCTCTAATTGCGTCTCTTCATCACAAATAACACTGATTGTCACCGCACATATTGTATCTAATTTGCCTTCAAATAACAAAGGTACATCTAAAATGCACATCCCATATCCTTTTAAATAGCATTTAAAGATCTCTTCTATTATCGTTAATCTGATAGCCGGATGAGTAATACTATTCAATTTCTGTAAATCGTCGCGGTGACTGAAAACCCATTGTCCCAACAATTGTCGATTCAAATGGCCATCTTCTAGCAATAAATTTTCAATTTTACCACGGAACTCACTAACAATCTGTGAATAGGCTCTTGTTCCGGGTTCTACCACATCTCTGGCGATCTGGTCAGCATCGATAACGGGAATCTTGTGTTTCTCTTTGAATCTTCTAGATACCGTACTCTTCCCACATGCAATGCCTCCTGTCAATCCAACTACTAGCATGATGTGCTCTCTAAGAATTGTAAATATGTGTGTGCTGGTGACTACGCTTGTGCACTAACGGCAATCCCTTCTTTGCATAGATGTGCAAATTGCTGACATCTAAACAATTATAACAATTTTAAAAACATGTCACATAAGTAACTTCATCGCTGCTCGAATAAAAAAAGCTGAGCAGTGTTAGAACACTTATAGGATTCAAAAGGATTGAATCAATGCCACAATATCCTTCGCTAGTCCCTTGTTTCTAACGAATCCTCCGTCTCACGCCATCAACACTAGGACATCTGCTATATACTCAGTTCCTAATGGTTCCAAGAGTCTTCTCCTCCGCTAACAGTGCTTTTGCCAGTTTCCTAAGTTTCAAAATAGGACAACTCTCTCCGAGGAAGGACTTACCTAACGTGATATTAATCTTTAACAATGACAATATTATGAAGAATTTTGTTAACCAAGATTCTAAAATTACACTACATGGACCACAAGGTCCTCACATGCAATTTATGGCCACCACAAACCCTCCTAAATACTCTACTGGGGAAATTGCCACGGTTGATAATTTAATCCTTTGTGATCCGAAACCAACAGTAATGTCTAGAACATTCAATAAATTTTTACCCTCGATCACCAACAAGACAAATGTCTTACTAGTGAACCCTCAGCTCAATTTAGAGGAAGATCTTGTGAAGGATATTAAATCGAATATGAATCAGGTTAACCCTGCAATGATACCGAACTTTTTATTGGCAGAGACTAAATTAGATGAGCAACATATTGTAACCAAAAATCCATCTACTGATGGGCATAACTTCTGCCTGGATTATAAACTGCTTGGAGAGAAAATTGATATGCTAGTAACCTCTGTGCCTCGAATTGAACTTGGAGACAGTGAATCAGATATTGTTCGTAAATATTCCGATATCCATGCTCTAAATTCGAATCCATTTTTTGAAGAGATTATAAGAAGAGTGCCTGGCTTTAATATCACTAGGTCTGGCTACGGTGGAGTGATGTTTTTGAAGTTGGAGAAATTAATGGTCAATACCTGTATCGAGTCGCTAGCTGCGTTATATGACTGTTCGCATATTAAGGACCTTTCTTTGATCAGCGATCTAAGACAATTTCTACTGATGTTATTAACGGAACAAATATTCATCATTGGCAGTCATTTCTCGCAATTGAAGTTGCTGCCGCACTATAATATTATCATGAACGCTGAACGATTATGTGAAGTGATCCTACATCAAATTAATTTGGGCCATGAAAGGATTCCGTTATCTAAATATCATTTAGAAAGATTCGACCACATTTCACTATTAAAGTTGCCACAATATTTCCTTTACTTAGCAAAGAACGGAAAGGTAACTGCTAAATGGCATCAGATAATATATCATTTGTTAAAGGGCAAATTAGAAATGAGGAAAAAAATTGCATTAGACTATCATTGTATATAAGAGTTCCACAAAGTACATATATTCACGCATTTAAATGGTTTTCAATGGCAACGTTTTCACAGTTTAATAATTGTATTACAGATTTGGTGCAATAATTATTAGTGATGGCCGTTGTTCTTTCCAGTTTATGAATCTTTTCCAAATTTACTTTTTGACGAGATCGAAGTAATTCCAACAAGGTAGGCATTATTTTAGGTTTGAAAAATTCCTCTGAGATGAAACCGTTCATAAATTTCTCTACACGTCTAAAATCTCTTGTGGTGATCAGACTTAAACTAACATATACCCGAAAGCTAATCTCATCCATGTTTAAAGTGTAATCACCCCAATAGCCATTGTTTTTCAAGTAAAGTTCTACTTCATTATTTGAGTCATCTCTATTCAAATCTAATATCTCTTTGGTTATGTCGACTGTATCCCATTTATTCTCCTTTAGGAGAAATCCATATTCATTCAAAAGAAATTCATTGCTATGAGGACCATAGTTTAAAAACAGTTGTTCGCCCAAGATTCGATACCCTTGAGGACCACATTTTATTATGAAATTTTCAGAGGTATTATTCGGCTTGTTCGTTGTGTCTGGGCTACAATGGGTATCATTTTGGTCACTATGGTTTAAAAAATCCACATATGGCACTAAAGTAAACTTGCTCGCAATATCATCCATTTTCAATTTCAGTTCCAAATACAGACATCTGGAATTAATGGTAAAATAAATGAGTAAAAAATCGGTAAACTGATGGCTTGTATCTGATACATTGAAAATCTTATTCCATTCTATAATAATTGGATGAATCAAACGCCAATCTTCTTCACACAAAGCTGCTATTCTATTCATATGTTCGATAGCACTCAGAGGTAAATAGTCTATAAGGTGTTTAAATTTAGAAATGGGGTCTAATTTCCAAAGGGTAGGAATACACTCTAATTCTTCCATGGTGGGCCAGACATTGAAAAACGGTTCCCAGAAGGATTTAATCCTGGTATCGCATTGCGGTAGCAAAATCCTCTCCAAAAAGATATACATTTCTAGTAATTGAAACGATGTTAATGTTGTTAACCAATCGATATCAAATTTTTTGAAAGCTTCAGCTCTATAACGGAAATTGATCTCATCGGCATCAGGTACTGAAGCCCTAAGATTTTCATTAATATCTAATTTTGAGAGATCGATCTGACCATTAAATTTGGCAATGTGGCATAGTACCGTTTGAAAGTTCAATTGGTGAGTGGCAGGGATAGAAATGATTGGTTCATTTTCGCTAAGCTCATCTTTGATCAAACAGACTCCTCTACCACTTTCTTTTGAATCCTGAACCTTGATTTTAGGTGACAAGTAGTATTCTTGAGACTCACTAAGCCATCGTACCAACTGTTCAATAGCTCTTTCCATCAGTTATAGACACTCAATACATAAGTGCAAAGAGAATGGGTAAAGATGAGGTATTGAATAAGAGCGTTATGGTTTCAAATATTTTATCTGCAAAAAAATAAAAGATATGAAATGAGAGAAGAATTGTTTATTCTACTGACCATGATACATGAAATTCAACATCTATAAGCTATTGAAAATAATTCAAGAACAGATGTAACATGATCTTTGTTTATTTTCTACGAATAACTTGAAGAATATTTTATACAAAATGCCAAAATGCCAACGGATACTGCCGAGGCAGTGAAAATTTTCCAATTTTTCCAGCCTCTATCCTTTCCCAGCGCTTCAATTTCCTTTGACAGCTTTAATCTCAACTCCGATATCGTGCCCTTCGGAGAAGCATTACTCTCTGATTTTTCGAAACTATCCTGCGAAAAATCCTGTCTATCATCTTCATTAGTAATATTTGTGTCGTGTTTATTATTATTGTTATTATTATTATTAATATTATTATTATCATCATCATATTTATTGGGAACATTATCATTGATTTCTTGTTTGAGACTATTCACATTGGAGGCAGTCGTTGTATTCGTATTTTGCCTGTTTTGGTTATCGAATTTTGTGACCAGCGGTTTAGGGATCTGATTTTTTAGCAAATTTGAGTTCTTATATTTCTCCACTTCTAATCTTGTCTTTAAATCCTCTACCTCCATTTCCAAGAGTTCGATTTTTTCCTTATTTGAGACGAAAATGTTATTAGACTCTTCGTTTATCCTTTGAATTTCATTATTATTTTCCTCCAACTTCTTCCTAGTCTCTAATATTAATTTTTCATGTCTTTCTGCAAACGTTTTCTTCATTCTGGTTTGCAATTTAACCAATTGCTTGTCATTCATCTCTACCATTAGCTTTTTGACATATTCCAAATTGCTAGAATAATTAATTAAGAAATTTTCCATCGATTTCAATTTAGCAAATTCTTGTCTCTCCAAAGCAATCTCTGTGTTTAAGGTCTTGATGATACTAATCAAATTCGGGCTGGTCCCAATCGAATTATTAATAAAAATACCGCTTAGGACTTCAGTCTCAGGTCCCAGCACTGCATCTTCCAAATTAATGTTATTTACATCGCCAAACATAGCGGCCTCAAATGCAGCTCTCTGTGCTGATGTGGCAGTAAACGGTGACAGTTTATGCTGTCTACTGTCGTTGTTGTAAATATCCATATGGTTGGACGCTCTATCACCGTTAGATAGTTGTGGGGAAACAGGCTCTGCAGTCCCGCTAATTAAAGGTATCACAGACATATCCTCGACTAAAGCACTAATCTTTCTGTGCTCAAACTTGGTGTCGATATCTGTCCCCAAATCAATCACATCACCTATTTTCAATTCTACTTCGTTGTGATCTACTCTAACACCGTTAACAAAAGTACCATTACTCGATTTCAAATCCTGGATAAAAATTTTCCCACTCTTAGCGTCACAACTTAGACACGCATGGTTCCTAGACAGGACCCGTGAATCGAAGTTACCATTGTCGGGTCTTACAAATGAACCTGGATCCTTCTTACCTATACCACCAAGGTTGCTGTTGTTAGAATTACTAGAGCTACCACCGCTACTCACTACAGGTCTCCCTAGCTTCAAAATATCTGGCTTAAATGGCACAACTAAAAACTTGGTCTCAAAAGTGGCATTTAAAGGTTTCAATATAATGATCCTTGTATATTTATTTCTTGAAACCAACTCAGGCGGCGTTATCAGTTCGACTTGTGGTTCATTTCCAGCGCCTTTGGAGCCCTTAGTTGACTTACTTTGCACCTCTGTCGTGGACTCTATCCGTGATGGGGATGCGAATTGATCAATATCAACAGATGATTTAGAACCCGCACTTTTAGAATTCGAACGAGTCCTACCGTGTTTATGCGCTCTTACAATTGGTGACGGTTGGCTGGCATCCCCAAGTGAGGTAGGGGACTGTGGTACAGGCGATTTGGGACTCCTTAAAGGCCCGTGTCTTCTTGTATCCAATTGTGGCATCCTTTTCCAATGGCAAAATTCGCGCTCTATCTAGTACAGATGACTCTCAACAGTTTGCCTTATTAGTACACCACTCAGATCCAGCTCTAATAGACCAAGCAGGAACTTTGAGAAGTTGTTCAGTGTCCAAGATGCACGAAGAAACGAGTGATTAACAGCTTAAACAGTGCTGTTCGGTATATAATATATATATTTATTTAATTATGTAGTGAGATGTTACTTTATGGTGCAAAGACCGTGGTAATTTGCAAGTAGTCAGTTTTGACGCTAGATTGGTGGTTTCAAACTGAGCTACGAACGATGAGTGACAGTTTAGCAGACTCTGTGAAGAATTTGGAGGACACTGTGTCCCTCCTTCGTGGAACTGTCACCAAATTAGGGACAGACACCGAACCCAATGTCTTCTTAACACAAACATTGCTAAAGACCAGCCGTATGTATGATTTCATACCTGAATTTGATATTGAGAAGGCAAGGAACGATTTAAACGAGGAAGTGGAGCCGTTAGTCGACAAATTGAAGTCCAAGATGGAGAAGTCCCTGGCCAAGATGGAACGAGACTATGAGTCCCTACAAAAAAACTACAAGAGGAAAGAGGCCAGGGTTCAATCTTCTTTACAAGACGACGATATAATAGATATTTCCAAGGGCAATGAACTCCCGATTGGTGACATAAGTACGGATTTTGTTGCAATGGGGTCATCTACAGATGAGGAATTGGAAGAGCTAAAAGCTTTGAACTTAAGGAAGCAGCAGCTATTAGCCAGGTTGCAAACTCTAAGAGCAGGTTCTCCAGATACGAACGTTTCGACCAATTAGGTTCTCCATAATTCAGATCTGTATTGTTCCATAGCATCATGAGCGGGAAGCTCATCAAAGAGCGGCCGCCTTTAGACAGATACGATCAATTGAGCCACCGCTGTTTAACATTTGTCACTTCTATTATTACAGTCTCACATAACTTTGTTCGGCCATTTGTTTCTCATAACGTCCGTTTAGTAATTAAATTCAGGTAAATGCCATATATAAGGTTACTATTTATAAACAGTTTGATACGACACAATAGCTTCTCCCGTACGAGTTACGAGACATAAGCCAACTAAGTCACACCAAACATGGTACCGGTCATCAAGCTAGAGCGAGGAGTCAAGATTCTGGGCGCGCAACGGTCCTTTGTGACAAGTTGTATCGCGACTGGGCTAATAGGAAGCATGGTGTTTGGGAGACAAGCGAGATTAGCTGACGCTATGGATAGAGGAGAGCTGCATAATAAAAACGAGGATTACACTCTGTTGAAGCAAGAACGTGTAGAGCAGCGGCTGAGGAGTCTAAGGTCTGGGAGACCAATGGAACCCAATTATGAAGGTCACATCCCGTTGTATCTCTCTGAAAAGTTATTACTCTTTGCCATTTCTGGCGTCAGGTCATTCTTCCATCCAGAGAATGGGATTAATATTGTTCAATTAGGAGAAGCTACTGCAAACCCAGTTTTCTTGTCACACTTACGAAAGCAAATGTTATCCAGTAAGACAGGCCGTCAGATCCTAAGAGATCAACCGGAATTAACTGAAGATTCCATTCAAATGGAGGATTTAAAGCAATTGCCACAAAACACGTTTGGTTACAAATTTTATGAATGGTGCCGTAAAGAAAATGTCTCATTGGACACAAGAGCGCCGGTGAGGTATATCGACGATCCAATTGACGCTTATATCTTCAAAAGGTACAGACAATGTCATGATTTTTATCATGCTCTGAACGATTTACCAATTATCATAGAAGGTGAAATTACTGTGAAGGCATTAGAAGCAGCAAATATGGGGGTGCCAATGGCGGCATTGGGTGCTTTATTAGCGCCTTTACGGTTAAAACCTGTACAAAGGAAAAGGTTGTATGATATTTATTTACCATGGGCTGTCAGTTACGGATTGAAGTCCAACTCTCTGATAAACATATACTGGGAAAAACAATTGCACAAGGACGTTGATGAACTAAGGCAAGAGCTGGGGATCCAATCTCCTCCGGATTTAAGAGCCTTGAGGCAGGAAAGGAAAGAAGCATTAAATCAAATTAAAACCAAGTACTCGAATTTAAAGCTTCAAAATTAGGATATAACTGCAAGGGTCATTTATTCAACGCTTGCTTATGAACTAATACTACGATGTGTTTATCATTATTAATTCTCTAATGCTTACTACAATGTATCTATAAATATTATCATTACAAAGAACCTAATGTGGTTGACTAAAATTTTCACTGGAATCTTCAGTGTCAAGAACTTTTTGGTGCACATCCAGGTCATCTTTATCCACATCTGAAAGTGACCCTTCATCTGTGAGCGAGGTGGGATGTTCAGCAGTTTGGAAATGATAAGCCTTTAACTCTTCTTCCGAAATTTGGCTGAAAGGTACCATACCTTTCTTGATAGCACGTTCTTCGGTAAAGGCATCGTAGTAATCTTTGTCGTCATGTTTGATAGTGATCTTAATAGGAAAGATGATAAATAGGATCCAGTACAGGAAGAACGAGATCACGAACGAGAAGAAAGAATCACCATAAAAGAAATTCACAATCCCAGTGTTGTGGAAATAGTTGTTGTTAACTTGCCATGCGATACCAGGTAATCCTGGAGCCATACCACAGACCCAGGCCACAAAAGCTCTCCAATTGAATCCACGGTTGAAGTAGTATTCTCCCTTCAATTTGAATGCTTCTGTGACTGAGTAATTCCGTCTCCTTAATATGAAATTGTCTGCTATCATCACTGATATAATTGGTGTCATCACCACACCGAAGGAACTCATCACTGTTAAAAACACAGAAGATGAATTATAGAAATTCCATGGTTGGACTGCCACAGAGACCATTGCAGTTAGTATAGCACCACGTTTAATGTTAAGGTACTTAGGCAACAACCCAGTCAGATCCATCCCACTGGCAAATCCAGCGTTAGAAATTGTGTATGACACTTGAGCCAATGTGAACGCTACACCACAGAAAAAACAAGCTGCTCTACCAGCTGCGTTATAGTCTCGTTGTAACCAGAACGAAAAAAAATCCATTGGTTGCCAAAGCTGCTTCCCGTATAATTTCTCTGAAGTGGAAGCGCCAATGATCCCAAAGATTGGCACTATAGTGGTGGGGATTAATAGCGCCAGGATAGTTCCTAACCAAATAGCTGTCTGAGACGAGCCAAATCTTGAATAGTCACTCTGGTTCACAGAACCTGGTGACACTGATCCAAACCAATATGAGATCATGTAAACCCATGCCCACGCTTTCTTGGAGCCCTTTGCAGTGGACTTTGTAGAGGTGAAAAGGTCACCAACACCACCGGCGTGATGAGTCAAGTAAATGACCATCCCCATCATGGCAAAACAAGTCAATATGCAGGATGGGATCAGTATCATATTGATCCTATACGGCTTCATAAAGTAACATAGCACACAACAGATGTGGAACAGGAAAAATCCGATGAGTTCTTTGCTAGTCATCGCGACCTTATGACTCAAAGTGTTTGGCAAATTCAAATAATGATGCGACCATGAGTCCAGGATCATATTGATACAGAGCCCACCTAGCCATGCATTGGACCCGTAGTTCACAATTGACATCAGCACTCTGATCAGGATCCCAAATGTGGAACCATAGATCCCAAACACAAATCTCTGTGACAGGGTGTACCCGACTTTCCAATCCCACCCTGGGTACATATTGGCCAAAGTAAACATAATAGTCACGACATCACCTACAATGAAAGTTCCAATGGTCTCTGGGTAAGATAAACCTACAGTAAGTGCAGCGTTCCCACTAATCCATGTACCGACAGAAAATGAAATTATCCCCCAGTATGCAAAATTGGACCAGAACCCCCATGTTTGATTCTTGCTTTGGATAGGCAATAAATCTGGGTTCTTCAAGAATCCTAATGTCTCCCGCTTATCAACAGGAATTTCCAGAGCCTTAAGAATCCGGTTGAACTTCATATCGACCTAACCAATTGTTCGTGCTGATGCAGTACTATCTGCCAAGAAATGTTTCCAATGACAAGGATCTTCTGTCAAGAGATCTTACAGTGGTTTATATATCTTTACAACTTTGACAAGACAGTCCCGATAGCATTGGCAGGTGCCATCAAATATGTTCATATGAAATCGTAAAGCGTATTCACTCAACTAGAATACTCCGAAGGGTATTCATTACATACCTAGAAAAGTGCATGAATAGCATGTCTACAGATTAGGCCACATGTTCCTTAGATACTTGGCAAGTCCTCAGGTCGCCATTAATCGAGAACGGCAAATTTCATGAAGCTTACTGGTTATTTAAAAATGCATATAAAGAGAATACTTCATCATGCCATTAGAAAGAAGCGTACAGTGAGAAAACTCAAATCTTGGCCCAAGGGCAATTGACAGCTTCACCGGGTAGCCGAGCTAACTGGAAGCGATTGTATCAGGCATGTAATATCTTATCTAAATTAGATGGCACAATGGAAGGGTCAACACTTCTCAAACTGCTTGCCTGGGCCTCATGGACTACATGGGTTAGGGCTTTTTTCTTAGGGCCTATTTCTTTAAATTTTATTGCAAAAACTGTGTTTGCGGTGAATTGGACTGTATAGTGCACAGTGACTGACCGGGTCTTCTAAAGTAAATAAGAGTCATTGTGTCTCTTGTTTATATTGAATTGGGAGCATAGAGAATACAAGGGCTCTGTGGTGCTCTTTCTCGGTTTGAGATGCCTTTTGAAGATGTATTTTTCAGAATTCCCTTGCTGATAGCATACCCAACCATTCTCTTATCGAACAATCTGATGATACATCACATTGGTGAAGACCAATCGTATGGAGCTCATGTTGGTACCCTGTATATCAAGTATGGGTTATGTCCTATTTTTGCTGCCAGTTCGTTCATTTTAATTGGGCTGGTCAGTAGCGTGGTGCCGGTTTCTTTAGTGCTGCCGTTTACCGTGTTTGCCATTGTTTTGTCCGTGTTGAACAATCTTTTAGGCCCCTTATACATAACGTGTCTATCATTGTTGATATTTAAATGCGTGGTATTTGGAGAGAAACGTTTCAAACTGATGCATTTTGTCAAGAAATTGGGGCCTCTCATCGTTGTGTTATCGCTGAACGATATTCAAGTCTGTTCCACTGTTAATGAATTTATAAAGATTTTGGTGAGAGCAATCGCTGCAGTGGCTGTCTTACGCTATATTTATCCAATCGCTTTCACGGCTAACGATACCTATTTGAGAAAAATCAGTTTCCAATCGAGAAGAAATGCGATAATATCCTTGTCTCTCGTGTCGATATGGAGTTTTGCCATGATTTATGGGATCAGTATATTTCACTCAACGGTACAGTCTCAATTGTCGATGGTATTTGTGTTTTTAGGTTGTACTTGTATTTTTTTCCTCTCGTTGCAAGACGTCTCGGTAGAGAATAAAGAATCAGTGTTGAACCATATTACCAATAACACTAGTCTAATCAGTGGGCTCATGATGATAACTTTGAATTATTTAACTGCACATGATACAAAGGATGGTTTCCAATACAGATATTTTAACTACGTGTTGTTTGTGGTAATCTCAGAATATCAAATAAGAGTTATGGACAAGGAGATCATCGACACTTATATTCATTCTCATCGTACCACTAATGAACAAATACGATCATCGATAGCCAATGGGTCAAACGGAATCTTTAAGCAGATTGTGACTAATAAGAGCACAAGATCAATATTTTCCTTTTTATTGTTGAACTCTACTTTCATGTTTGTTCAGTTATTGTACTCCTTTAGATCGAAATCCTTGGGGCTCTTATCGGACTCCCTACATATGGCATTAGACTGTGTGTCTCTTTTACTGGGGCTTATAGCTGGAGTATTGAGCGAGACTCCTCCAAGTGACAAATATCCGTTTGGATTAAAATATCTGGAAACATTGGCAGGCTTCACTAACGGTATATTACTCATCGGTATCGTTTGTAGTATCTTTGTCGAGGCAATTAGCCGGTTTGCAAACCCTACCACAGTGGAAGGCACCACCGAACTAGTCGTAGTAGCTACGTTAGGGCTACTGGTAAACCTTGTAGGTTTATTTGCATTCGATCAAGGTGGACACGCAAGTGATACTGGGAACGAAAATATGAGAGGTATATTCTTACATATCCTGGCAGACACTTTAGGTTCTGTAGGTGTTATTTTCTCCACGCTCTTAATAAAATGGACCCAATGGCATCTGTTTGATCCCATCACCTCTGTTTTAATTGCCATGTTGATCTTAGCTAGCTCGATACCATTGATTAAATCTACTGCAGGGGCAATGTTGTTATCCTTGAATGATGAAAACCACAACATTGTTAAAGATTGTCTCCATCAAATATCAACCAGCCCCGGGATATCGGGATATACAACTCCAAGATTTTGGCCTGTCAATCCTGATTCAGTATCACATGGCCATAGTCATGGTCATTCGCATAGTCATAGTGATACGGAAAATGTTGCGGCGCATGACCATTCACATGGTCACGAACATACACACGGACAGCAAGATCATCGAGATAGGATTAAATTTAGATTAATGGGGTACATACATATCCAATACGTCGAGGGAGAAAACTCAACTATTGTTAAGAAAAGAGTAGAGAAGATTTTTGAGTCGATGAAGATCAAGGCATGGATTCAAGTAGAACCTCAAACGTCAGATTGTTGGTGCAGGTCAACCTCTATGGTAACTAAAGCAATCGATGCGCAATAAAAAATCAGAAATAATACTATTTCCTTAAGAGATAGATCTCTCTGCATATAATCGTTATATTGGAGTTTTCCACTCGTTTTATTTAATGAGTATTGATCATTTATAACTCTTAGTATTCGTAATTTAAATCGATTTTTCAAAGAAATACAAAATTTTGATGAACGTCTTATTTGAAACGTATAGGTGAAAAGTTCTATTCGTTTTGAGACTACGTCTTTATAAAAGGCTGTTCTCAACGAGTGTGTGGTTAGCGATTACAATTGTACATGTGAAGTGAAAGTCTCGACAAATAGTTTCAACTTTTGCATACGACTTCAAGAGAAACAAAATTTGTGCCATAGTAGACCGAATTTATTAGCAAAAGGAACCAGAGTCGATTCATAATGAGCTCCCAGGACCAGATTACTACCCTTGAAATGGATGAGCTTTTTAATGGCTTATCAAAGCAGTTATCGGGTATTTTACAGTCTCCTTCCACGTCCACAGATTCTACTATATTACTAAGTTATTTGACGTTTGTGAAATCCAAATTAGATATCCTGTTGCTACAAATCATTAATGGTGAACGAGAAGGTGAAAGTAGCCTCGAGTTGCTGCCTTATATTCTAGACCATTCATATAACAAGATATTAAGTTACATCTTTAAGTGGTTTAAGAAATGGCGTTTAGCTATTATAAGCGACAATGCCAATAAAGAAAGATCCAAAAAGAAGACAGAAGCTTGGATTATACGATTTAGCTTCATGGATAGATTTTTCAACAAAGTCATGAAGAGCTTTATGCAGTTTTATACCAACCTATTGAATAAGCTATTGACCTGTTATGACTTTGACACCATTATACCTAAGAGATTGATTATCGATGAATTTCATCTTTCCATCGATCAAGCCATTGGTCAACCTAACAAATTAACTTCAGAGAGGGAATCTTTTTTGATCTTATCCCTTTATAAATCAATACTTTATATCGGCCTATGTCGTAGGTATAAGACCATAAACGGGAAGCATAACGACATCTATTTGAAGTCAGATTTCCGAGATGCAATCCGCTGTTTTGAGCTCTGTTCGTTGATACTACCAGGATTTGGTGATTCGTATGTCAGTTACGCTCTGCTTTATTCCAAAACTTTTGATATGAACCTTACTATTTACAATTTTATTAGAGGCTCCTTAGCATCATTTAGTAACAAGACTGCTATAGCTAATATCAACGCTTTTTTCCACAACGAAAAATCTTCGTTGTACATCAGGTTTCAAGATTTATTGTACAAATCCAGTCACGATAGTAGTCGTAACAATAAAATAGGTAGGTCCGAAAAGGATATTTTAGGTTACTACTCTGTCGCTTTATTGGGTTGGTATGTTGGACCCCAAGTATGGAGGAAACGTAATGCTAAATTTTTCAACGGAGTGTCTCAAACTCACGTAGAGAATACGTTCTTCGATAATGTTAAAGCAACATCTAAAAGACCTCCTACTGTATTAGCCAAATTTTTGCTAATGTTATTTGGTGGGTTACATTTGTCAGTTGGTACAAAACATGATAACCCTTGCAATGTTACTTTAAAGGAACTATCTGAACAAGATACGCAACTATTACAGTTTATTTTCAAGTATATCAACGTTTTATTTCAAATGATTATCTCATTCCCATTAGACAACTTGGAAAGACAATCCACCAAACTAGTAATTTTGAGAATCGCCTTCCGTTGGTTAGAAAATAATCCCTTTGCCTTGGCTTACATGAACGCTGATAAGCGAATTTACGACAACATGATGAAAATCTTGAATGGTATTAGTTCTAATAATGAAACATTGACTTGGAAGCAACCACCAACTAGAGATTATATGTATGAAAGTGATGTTCTTTATCAAGAGTTTGCTCCATTCAATTATACATTCAATGATTTTAATGACTCGAACATGAATAGAAAAGATTATAGACAAAGAGAAGTCATGTGTGGAAATAGAGATTTTTCGCAAGAAGTGTCTTTAGAAGAGAATAAAGGCATCTTACAAGCCATTTTCATAAAAGGTAAAGAATTAATGAGAAATAATGATTCCGGCATTGTATGGGATTTAACCCACTTCACTAAACGTGAGAGCCTGAAACCGTTAAAATTAAGTGGTGCTAATAGGACACCATTAGGAAAGAAGCTTCTAAGTCGGAATGGATTTGAATCCAATTTAATTAAGAGCCAAAAGGATGCGCAATCCATTCCTGATAGAGGATATAGTGGTTCTTCGATTCCAGTTGCGCCCACTACATTTTCAGTGAAACCAAGTGATCTCTTTACACAAGGTGTGCACCCCAATAAGAGTAACAAACCATCGAGTACTAATGATGAGATACAAACCAAGAATCCAGACGTGGTGGATAAGCAGTTACGTGCTGATAAAGTCAATGTAGTCATTCCTCAAAGTAATGATACACAGTCTATGCCAAACACTGTACAACATTCTGCATACGAATTATACCAATTGCAACATCCAGAGTCTACTGCATCGTTTTCTTCATCAACATTTTCTCAAACACAATTCATGGATCAACAATTGAATCAGTCGCGTGTTGACAGTGGTTTTCAACCTAGCCAATTTGGCCAACCCTCTATTTACCCACAATATATGGGATACCCTTATACCCTGAATCAATTACCGATGATGAATGTCGTGAAACAATCTCAACAGATCTATCCTCAAGCAATGTCAAATTCTCAAAATGAGGATCCTCGAGCTCGACAAAATTTCATGCAACCTCCATTTTCTCATTACCCTTACTACCCAACTGGACATCAATGATAGAATACTGGGTGGTATCCAACCCGAGGGGAGTCAAATAATTATTCACAAGTGAGCTGATATTAATCAAAGTCAATTAAAGTCGTAACTAGAAATATATATATATATGTATGTATGTATATATAAGTGATTGGGATGGTGTGAGCGTGCATGTGTGTATGATGTGTGTATATGTGGGCAGGTGTGCATGGGTGAGTGTACGTGAACCCGCGTAGGTACTTCTGTGCCAACTAAAAAGGTTATCCACATTAAAGCGGTTTCTTTTTCATCGCCTTTCTCTTAGCCTCTCTGGTAGACACTTTGATTTCCTCCAATTTGGCTTGTTTCTTTGTTGGGCTTACTACAAAGTCAGGTTTTGCCTCGTTGTAATAACAGTCTAGGTTTAACCTAACACAGTTATGACAATTCGGTTTTTCTTCTGAACATTTCTTCTTCCGCAACCTGCAAATCCAGCATCCAGTCCTAGATCTTGTTCCCGTAGTGAGTGTTTGTGATGGTTTATTTTTCTTTGGGTCTGAATGGAACTTTCTTTGTTTCAGTTTCTTCATTAGTTTGGGTTTCTTTAAAGATTTCTCAGTGGCTCTCTCTAAACTCCTCTTTAATCTATTTTCTTCATCGGATGTGGGCTTCTCTATCCTCCTCCCATTCTTATTCCAAGTGACTTCTTTCTTCAAGTAATCGTGGTCATCCTGTGAAGAAACTTTTATATTGATTGTAGTTCTTCGCAAGGAAGAGCCGTTTGACTCAGATGCAGACCTCGAAGAGTTTCTTGAAGAATACGGCGATGAGGACATTGATGACGACACAGATGATGCTAAGAAGGCCGTTGATGGGGTCGACAATTTGCGGCCCTGTAGGCCAGTGCTATTGTTACTCACTATCGAGTGTTTGTCATTAGTGAAAACGAACGGGGAAGATCTCATATTCGACAGCACAACAGCCGCTGTCCCCAGATCATCGTCCCCATTGAGAGATTCGTTCTTCACCTGGTTATGAGCCGAGGATATACTCCTTAGCAATGGTCCTGACGCCGATGATTTAGAGTCTCCTGTACTGGGCAAGGGTGGGCTGCTTAATTTCGGGTCATTTAATAGCCTACTCCTGAGTCCATCCAATTTCGAGTTTATGAATTTCGGAGGGTTATTAGGTGGGATGAAAGTATCATCGTCCTCGTCAGTGCCTGTCACGGAGAGCCTCGTTGGGAAGCTGTCGTTGAAGTTTGAATCTCTACTGAAGAGAGAGTTTCCCAGAGTTAATTTGTGCGAGCCCTGATGGTGGCGATGTTGGTTATCGCCATTCGCAAGCCCGTGGGAACTGGTAAGGTCGTTACTCAGAAGCGACAGTGCCGATCTCGGAGGTCTTGGTGAAGTGAGTCCACTGGAGAGCGCACTGTTGGGTCTCTTTGACAACCTGTACAATTCGTCGCCGTACTTGGAATTCATCCAATTCGAAATGCTGATCTTCCTATCCTCGTTCAAAGGTCGTAACTCCAGCGTGTGGTTATTCGTAGTCGACGAGCCCGGCGAGCCCGGCGAGCCCGCCATGTTCTGAGTGAGCGCGGGGTTCAACCTGAAATCACTTGGACGGAAGCTCTGAGTAGTATTCCGAGCACCATCGTTCTCTACAGAGCTACGCCGCTGTTGGTTCACCATCGTGACGAGCGCAATCGCCGTGTCTTTCGTGGTCTTATTGGCGCCGTCGTTTGCTGGTCCTTGCGGCGACAACTCCATGTCCCGCTCCTGCGTCGCAGCAGCCACCGAGAGCGGCTCGGGACCGTCGTGACCCTCATGTTTGAAACTATCGTTCATTGCAGTGTCTGTCATCGCTGAATTGCGTGGTGCCAGCCGTGTCCTTTCCCAATGTGTCTCGCTGCCGCCAGTACCCATGTTACTAAATTTAAATAACCCATTTTCATTTTCAAAAACCGTCGCTAACTCGTGGTCCATGGACCCAAATAATTCATTTTTGCGATTTTTTGCATCATTTTTCAAAACTTTGTTACGATTCATACCGTCCTGCTTCGTTTCCTCGTCCCATGAGTTTGTGGCCTTGTCACTCGCCAAGTTTGTGTCCTCATTGACCAACGTAGAGTCTCCCGCCATGTCCACGTACCCGAACTTGAAATTCGTAGAGCTTGACGCTGACAGCGGGACAGGCAAGGGCAGGAGCGGCAGCACGTGCGAGTCGCGCGAGCCGCTCAACCCCGTGCGTCTTGGAGAGTCCCAGTTTCCTTGGTGTGTATGGCCGCTGTAGTTATGTGTTAGTGGTTCCGGGTCGTTTGCAACGCTCGGGTCCGAATGGGGGCCCGTGGCTCCGCCAGTGGCCCCACCAGCGGCTCTGTCAGCCGCTGTGGCGCCACTGGCGCCAGCACTCGAACTCTCGCTGGTGTTGTTGCTGCTCCCGTAGGACAGCCAGTGCAGGAAATGCGGCGCTCTCGAGTCCTGCTCGCGCACTAGCTCGCGCACTTGCTCACCGACTTGCTCACCGACTTGCTCGCTCGACCCCGGTGGTTCAGGGCTCTCCGCGGGCGTGTTGTGCGGGACCATGTTGTCCTTCGTAAGCACCGGAATCCTCAACGGGTTGTTCCTCACCGCCATCTTGCTTGTGCTCGGGTCAAAACGATCGCGCGCTTGTGCCATGTTTTTAGTTAAGTCGTGCGTGGGCGGTTCGCTCTTATATATTTTCAAGGAGTCGGGGTACCCTATGCAGCCGCCTCGTCCTTGTTAAGTTTGTTGTTGAACGTACCGGTTGGCACCTTGATCGATGGGCATGCGATGGACACAACGATGGACACGCGGCGTGTTGATGGTGAGTGCGCGATGAGTGCGCGATGAGTGCGCGATGAATGCGCGATGAGTGCGCGATGAATGCGCGATGAGTGCGCGATGAGTCCCATGTGTGACTACAGCTGTGTTGCCGCTTCCTGTCGCTTGGCCGAGTTACACCATCCGGGTCTGGGTATTAGGGCGCTGCGCCTTTAAGGCGCAGCTGCCGTGGCATGGCTTTATCGTCTGTAGATACGCTTATTTTTTATTTACTCTCTGTATAGACCATATTTACCACTACACAGTGATGCTCACAAAACTTCACTACAGTGTATCGTTGGGGACTGTTTGTGGAAGGCAAGTGACGAGGTCATACTATAGCTAGCTACACGTTTATATCTTGCGAAAGCGATGGAAGAGTCCGTTCCTCAGAGCCCACTCTTGCACTCGCCGACTCACATGGACACAAACATTTCAAACGCCACTGCGGTGGCCACGTCGCTCGGTTCCGAGTCTATGACGTTCTCTGGGTTGGACCCACAGGCGCACAGCTCGACTCCGACGTCTATCACTGAGAGAGAGAAGTTGGTCCACGATTTGGGCCATGCCAATGAGCCCTCGACCCCCGTGTTGTATCAGACCGGGTCGTACATCCATGATGAGAGCGACAATATACTGATCAATAAGATGGTGCAACGGCACAGCCTAGTGGCGAGCCGGAACACGCCTCCTCATGGGAGTGGCCCCGAACCTACGAGGCATAATATCCCGTTCCACGCGAGCAAGCACTCGCGGATCCTGCCCTTGGACGATATCGATGCCACTTACTTGACGCAGCATAAGAATAGGGACCATAAGCAGAAGAGTGTTCTTATTGGCAAGCGCCACTCTAATGCTGGAATGCAAGGTGCCGAGAGGCCCAGAGTCGTCGCGCAACGGTCAAACGCGACCATACCGGGTTTGAAGAGATCAGAGTCTGCCGCGAAGGAGATACAAAAGATGAGGGACTCGCTATTGCATAAACGGGAGATTAAGAGGAAGAGGAAGACCTTTTTGGTGGACGATGACAGGGTGTTGATCGGTAATAAAGTCAGCGAAGGCCATGTCAACTTTATTATCGCTTACAATATGCTTACGGGGATCCGAGTTGCGGTATCCAGGTGTTCAGGGATAATGAAACCATTGTCTACGATAGACTTCAAAGTGACCAAAAAACTGGCCTTTGATTATCATGGTAATGAACTAACCCCATCATCTCAATATGCATTCAAATTCAAGGATTATTGTCCCGAAGTGTTTCGAGAGTTAAGGTTCTTGTTTCAAATCGATCCAGCAGATTATTTGGTGTCCCTGACGTCCAAATACATCCTGAGCGAGTTAAACTCCCCGGGGAAGAGTGGTTCTTTTTTTTACTACTCCAGGGACTATAAATATATTATTAAGACCATCCATCACTCAGAGCACGTTCATTTAAGAAGACACTTGCAAGAATACTATACACATGTTAAGCAAAATCCTGATACGTTAATCTGCCAGTTCTATGGCCTTCATAGGGTGAAAATGCCCATTTCATTTGAACACAAGATTAAGCACAGGAAAATTTATTTCTTGGTGATGAACAATTTATTCCCGCCGCACTTAGAGATTCACAAGACGTTTGACCTTAAGGGCTCAACGTGGGGTAGGTCCACTAAGATTGACCTGCAGAGATCCAAGACCGATCTCACTTACAAGCCTGTCCTGAAGGATCTAAATTGGTTAGACATGAAGGAAACCATAAATTTTGGCCCACAAAGGAGGGGTATCTTCCTGAAGCAATTAAGTAAAGACCTCAACCTACTGGCGAGGCTCAATATTATGGACTATTCATTGCTGATCGGGATTCATGACATGAATCAAAACAAGGACAGTGGAGACCTGTTGCAATTAGAAACCGATGACGAACTAGAATCCATTCACACTGCAGAACGCATCGACCTAAACACTTTTATCCAACAAATCGGCGATATGTCACACCCGCATTACTTTAAACAATTCAGAAATGGTATAAGGTCTTCTGACATTGAAAACAAGGACACAAATTACATTTATTACATTGGCATCATCGATTGTCTCACAAACTATTCGTTGCTGAAGAAATTAGAGACATTTTGGAGAACATTGAACCACGATCCAAAAGTCGTCAGTGCTATCCCACCAAGAGACTACGCCAAGCGGTTCTATTATTTCATAGAGAACTCAGTAGACCCTGTACCGCGATCTACTTACAGAGACGATCCAACGAGGTCAGAGTATCACGATTGACATTTGTAACTTTGCATTTCACCCGCATATATGGGTGGCTAGTATATAATAGATTTTTATTATTCTTATTACACAGAGGACGGACAAGCACAGTCTCTTATCTGGGGCTCAGCTCGTGGAGCCATTCGAGGCGCAAGCGATGATTTCACCAAGTTAAGCCTACAAAACTAAACCACTCATTTCTAGGAATAACACGCAAAAGGATATCACTGGCTAAGCCCGCTTATCCTACCGTAATCCAGACCATGATATTTAAACGCTCACTAGCATAACTCATTTTGTCCACTGGCAACGCAACAGATCAGCAATAAATGCCGAGACAGTATTACCCACAAATGATGCCGAATCAAATGTATTACCAACAGCAGCAACCAATGTACATGCCACAGCCTATCTACGTGCAGCAGCCACCACCACCAAGATCCGATGGCTGTTGCGAGACTCTATGCAAAATAGCGTGCTGTTGCTGTTGTTTGGAATTATTGACCTGTTGTTGTTAACACAGAGTTACTAAGCCAAGATGTTATCAGCACATGTGTAGGCTGAGCCGATGCGCCCGCAAACACAGACACAAGTGTAAGATTTACAGTCCTTCTACGAGGTGATCTTCCTTTCGCTAATAATAATCTTCCAATGTAAACATAAGGTGACTTTTTTTTTTCCAACGCGATGAATCAATGAACTATTTATATATAAAAGCCACTTTTTACAACACAGGAATTCTTCAGAAGAGTACAGGTGGAACTGTATACACCCAGCCCAGCGACGAACCACACCTCCAACATCGATGCCTCAACAATACTATCAACAAGGCCCCCAACAGGGCTACTACCAACAGGGTCCTCCTCAACAAGGTTACTACCAACAGGGTCCTCCCCAAGGGTACCAGCAACAACCGGTGTATGTTCAGCAAGCCCCTCCTCCAAAGGAAGACAGTTGTTGCGGCACACTGTGTAAAGTCGCTCTATGCTGCTGCTGCTTAGAACTGCTATGTGGTAATTAGAGTCTGTTGCATTTGTCCCGATCCATAAGCAACACCCCACGTAAGCATGTGGCACACAATTGCTCTGTGTAGTAATACCAGCATGCCTGGATACTGTAATAATATAATCCTTTCTTCGTGACGTTTGCGTACTACGAAGGAGTAAATAGTAATTAATACTCACCATTACACTAGCTACTAGCTCTATTCGTGAGGAACTTCCTCACGAATAAATAATATCAGTGGATCGGTAGATTTCACGTTCGCGTGAATCCCTAGCTCCAACAAGAAGCCTGGCATGCTCTATTTGCTTAGTATGTGCTGATACAATTGGCGCACTTAATAAAGTATAATTTCCCCAAAGGTTCAAGGAAATGCTCGTGTAGCTCAGTGGTTAGAGCTTCGTGCTTATAGTATATTCTCCTTCTTGGAGATGTTCTGTGCAAAAAGGTTTTTCAAAGAAACCGGTTTCAAGCAACGCGACCGTCGTGGGTTCAAACCCCACCTCGAGCACTTTCTCTTTTTTTTATTTTTGAAACTTCCATTATTACCAGAGGAAGTGCACTCTACTATCATACCGCCACCGATGGCTATGGTTACAGTTGCCAATCTTACTACTTGCCGCTCTCTTTGGTGGTCGATGGCGTGTGCACGTGACCAGCTACTGTCTCTTCTCCTTTGCACTGCGAGATGGAAAAAAAAATTGTATGCGTTTTCTTTTAAACCGTGTGGAAAGCCGTTTTGCACTGTAGAATAGATGGCCCACACGATACTGGCACAGTGTAGAAGTTATTCAAGAGCTTTAAGTTTGTGTATCCCAAGCACGAGGCATTACTTTCTACTATGGCAGGGAAGAAAAGCAAAAATGGTAGCATCGGGTCTCAACAGGGCTCTAAAAAGAATGACGTTGATGTAGAGGACCGTTTCCAAGCTGTGGTCTTGACCGACTCGTTCGAGACTCGGTTCATGCCTATGACCGCTGTCAAGCCTAGATGTCTGCTTCCCTTGGCGAACCAACCGCTAATTGAATACACGCTGGAGTTTTTGGCGCAAGCTGGAGTAAATGAAGTGTACCTGATATGCTCATCTCATGCGAACCAGATTGACGAATACATTGAGAATTCGAAATGGAATCTTCCTTGGTCGCCTTTCAAAGTCTCGACTATCATGTCTCCCGAGGCACGTTCTGTCGGTGATGTCATGAGGGATTTGGACAATAGAGGTATTATTACTGGCGATTTTGTTTTGATCAGCGGAGACGTCGTTACAAATGTGGATTTCAGCAAACTGTTAGACTTCCATAAGAAGATGCATAGCCAGGATAAAAATCATATCGCTACGATGTGTCTCAGTAAAGCTCTTTCCTCGTACAAGCATAGGACGTTTGAACCCGCAGCATTCATTTTAGAGAAACTTACCAACAGATGTATCTACTATCAAGATTTACCTTTAATTGGATCCAAGGAGAAGACCTCGGTGCAAATAGACCCTGAGTTACTAGACAACGTTGACGAGTTCATAATTAGGAACGATTTGATCGATTGTAAGATCGACATCTGTACGCCCCATGTGCCACCCATTTTCCAAGATAACTTTGATTACCAATCGTTAAGAACTGATTTTGTGAAAGGTGTCATATCCAGTGATATCCTGGGCAAACATATCCATGCGTATATCACCGATGAATACGCGGTGAGAGTCGAGAGTTGGCAATCATACGATACTATAACTCAGGATTTCTTGGGAAGGTGGTGCTACCCATTGGTGCTAGATTCAAACTTACAACAGGACCAAACGTATGCTTATGAGTCCGGTCACATCTATAAAGAGAGTAGCATTGTCCTGGGCCAAACTTGTAAAATCGGGAAGTGTACTGCGATAGGTTCAGGGACCAGGATTGGTGAACACACAACGATTGAAAACAGTGTCATTGGTAGAAATTGTCAAATCGGTAATAATATCGTGATCAAAAACAGTTTTATTTGGGATAATGTGACCATTGGTGATGAGAGTCAAATAGAACACTCGGTGATCGCTTCCAACACGGTTCTAGCCTCGAATGTCACATTGGAAGATGGGTGCATCATCGGCTACGGTGTAGTGATCGATGACAATATGACCGTGCCCAAGAATTCCAAGATCTCTGGTAAGCCGGTGAAGTCTTTACAAAGCTCTACCTCGTTTGAATTGGGTGCCGGCTGTGATACAGATAGCGATGACGAGTCTCCTGTCGGGGAACAAAATGTTGATAAACAAGACTTGGCTACAGAATTTGTGGGGGCTAACGGTATGGGTTACATATACGAATCCGATGTATCTGAAGACGAGGATGAATCTACAATGAGCTTCAATGTTGCAAATAAACTGACGTACGACTTAGAAGACCTGTATTTGAGTGATGACTCTGCGTCGTCGCTTAAGAAGAAGAGCAAGAAGAAGAGAACGATGTCATCTAACAGCATGTTCAGTGAAAGAGAATCAGATGACGAGGACGATGAGGAAGATTTTGCAGTGGAAGGTTTCGCCACAGTGGAGCGGGCCATCGAGGATAACCACGACTTGGACACTGCAATGTTAGAACTAAACACTTTAAGAATGAGTATGAACGTCACGTACCATGAGGTCAGAACCGTCACTGTACAAGCCTTGCTGCAAAGAATATCCCATTTTGTAAACACTAGAACCTTGGGCCCCAAGGACGCGGTGGTGAAAGTGTTAACACAATGGGGGCCCGTGTTCAGGAGACAAGCATTCGATGAAGAAGAGTTCGTAGACCTGATGAATATATTCATGGACAAGATCTTGCAGATAAATTTCGAGAAGCCTGCTTTGATCTTGTTCAGTGCCTTAAACACATTGTATGATATCGACATCCTAGAGGAGGACTCGATTTACAAATGGTGGAGCACTGTGTCCACAGATGCGAAATACCAAGAGATCCAAACATTGACTGCGAAATGGATAGAGTGGTTAAAGAATGCCGATGAGGAGTCCTCCGGAGAAGAAGAGGACACGGAGGACGAGCAGTGAAGTCCCGCCGAAAACGTAAATTAACATATAATTCACAACAAGACTTGTAACCTCACATGTGCACATGCGCACACGCACTCGCACACGCATTGTCCAAGACAACCACTCCAGCAGTTGGTAAATGCCACTCTGGCATTCGGACCTGTCATGGCCACGGGCTGAGCTGGCATTACCCTGCTCTTCCACGGTCCGTGTCCGGCGTGCTTTTTGCCTGCTTTTTTTACCGAATTTCCCAATTCGACAGGCAAAATTTAAAAGATAAAACAACGTATATAGAAATCCACCACAACCACTATTTATTTAGAGACAAGTTGTTCCCCTTTAAACGCTGTGAGAGCTTGTTGCAAATTTTATTTCTCTTGTCATCATTTAGATAGGTTATCTAGCGGTCATTAAGTCCTCTTTACCAAGTTTTTTCAAGTGAATTGCGGTCATATAGCATCAGTTGCTTACTTACACCGCTGTTGATAGTTTGAATAAATAAGCTCGAAGGGTCGATAAAGTCTAGTTGTTTATCGTCGAAGTGAGTTGTATTAGATTTGTTGTGTTGTTGTTCCCATTTTACACTGGTACACAGTCCATTTTATTAAATAACCCTAGGAAATATCGAATACACATTCTCCTCTCATAATGCAGACTTTAAAATGTGTTGTTGTAGGCGATGGTGCCGTCGGGAAGACCTGTCTTTTGATTTCGTACACAACTAACCAGTTTCCAGCTGATTACGTGCCCACTGTGTTTGACAACTATGCAGTAACCGTGATGATTGGGGACGAGCCATACACGTTAGGTCTTTTTGATACTGCTGGGCAAGAAGATTACGATAGGTTAAGACCTCTTTCCTATCCTTCGACAGATGTGTTCTTGGTGTGTTTCAGTGTGATCTCGCCTCCATCGTTTGAAAACGTTAAGGAAAAATGGTTCCCTGAAGTCCACCACCACTGTCCCGGTGTGCCTTGCCTTGTGGTAGGGACGCAAATAGATTTGAGGGACGACAAAGTCATCATTGAAAAATTACAAAGACAAAAGCTTCGTCCCATCACCACGGAACAAGGTGAGAGACTGGCTAGAGAACTAAGAGCCGTGAAATACGTCGAATGTTCTGCGTTGACTCAACGTGGTTTGAAAAACGTGTTTGACGAGGCCATCGTTGCTGCTTTAGAACCTCCTGTTATCAAGAAGAGCAAGAAATGTACAATCTTATAAGAGGACGACTTCTCGACCATTTGCCTCTGTGTGTTGCTTTAAAATCAGGACAGCTTGTCAGTCTGCAAAAGCGCAAGATATGAACTAGGAAGGAAGAAATACAACTACTTATACCAATCATAACAAGGACACTCAGCTCAATTTAAAAGGGGAAAATAACCTCCAAGGATTTTTTTTAACTTTGTTTGGTTTGGTTTTCCTCCACTCTCTATCTGATATATTCCATAGAACTACTTGTTATTAGTTGTTGATGTTCTCTTCATTCTACAAAGCGTGCTACGCTGCTATCTTTTTGCCTTTTGTTTGCTGCCTCTCTCCTAGCGCTAAAGACACACTTGCCTCTTTTTTCCACCTTTACAATTAAATATTTACATACCTGTGGTCTGCATCTATGTGATTATATCTTTAATTAAGTTGCAAATATATAAAACAAATTCACTGTATTATTCTTCCAAATGTCCCCTTCTTGTTTCGGGTCCTCGCTGTGAGAGTTCAAGTCTAGATTCATCGTTCAACGCTTATACTAGACTTGAAATCATTACTTTACGGTGAAAATTTATTTTTATTATTTAAAAATTTCAACAGCACTGATGAATTACATACAATGTACTATACACACAGACACTTGGTAGCAGTATTACACAAAGTTAGTACGTTCTTTTGAAACACTCCAGTCTCGTTGATATAGACCAGCGTGGTATATTACTGAAAGTATGGCCCAATTGTTCAATAATACGCGTTCAGACACGCTTTTCTTGGGTGCCGAGAAGATCGATGGCGATGATATACGTAACCAGAACGTCTTAGCAGCCATGGCCGTGGCCAATGTAGTGAAGAGTTCGCTAGGTCCTGTCGGTTTGGATAAGATGCTTGTGGATGATATTGGGGATTTCACTGTCACCAACGATGGTGCAACGATTTTATCTTTGTTGGATGTCCAACACCCTGCAGGCAAAATTTTGGTCGAGTTAGCTCAGCAGCAGGACCGTGAGATCGGTGATGGGACCACTAGTGTTGTTATTATTGCCTCAGAGCTGTTGAAGAGAGCTAATGAGCTAGTTAAAAATAAGATACACCCTACCACGATTATAACAGGTTTCCGTGTTGCGTTAAGAGAAGCAGTCCGTTACATTGAGGAAGTTATCTCCATGGACGTTAATTCCTTGGGTAAAGATACGTTGATCAACATTGCCAAGACAAGTATGTCCTCCAAGATTATCGGTTCTGATTCTGATTTTTTCAGTAAACTTGTCGTGGACGCACTATTGGCTGTTAAGACTACAAACTCTAAGAATGAGGTTAAATACCCTGTGAAAGCGGTAAACATTTTGAAAGCACACGGTAAGTCTGCTCAGGAGTCTCTATTAATTAAAGGGTATGCGCTAAATTGTACCGTTGCGTCTCAAGCTATGCCCACCCACATAAGTGGCGGGCATGTTAAGATAGCCTGTTTAGATCTAAACTTGCAAAAGACTAGAATGGCCATGGGTGTGCAAATAAATATTGATGACCCTGAACAATTAGAAGAGATTCGTAAACGTGAATCTGGTATCATCTTGGAGAGGGTGAGAAAAATCATTGATTCCGGCGCTCAAGTTGTGCTGACTACAAAGGGTATCGATGATCTTTGTTTGAAAGAATTTGTTGACTCCAAGATTATGGCTGTCAGGCGTTGTAAGAAAGAGGACTTGAGAAGAATCGCCCGTGCCACGGGTGCCACACTAATTAGTTCCATGGCTAACCTCGAAGGTGACGAAACGTTTGAATCCAGTAGTTTGGGGACATGTCAAGAGGTTATCCAAGCCAAATTCTCAGACGACGAGTGTATATTGATCAAGGGAACTTCGAAACACTCTTCCTCTTCTATCATCTTACGTGGTGCCAACGATTACTCCCTAGATGAAATGGAAAGATCAGTGCACGACTCTCTAAGTGTAGTGAAGAGAACCTTAGAGAGCGGCCATGTGGTTCCAGGTGGTGGTTGTGTGGAAACTGCTCTGAACATATATCTGGACAACTTCGCTACCACAGTGGGATCGCGTGAGCAATTAGCCATCGCAGAATTCGCTGCTGCGCTATTGGTTATCCCAAAGACTCTAGCCGTCAATGCAGCTAAGGACTCTAGCGCGTTAATCGCAAAACTAAGATCATACCATGCAGCTAGTCAATCTGCCAAACCTGATGCTACAAAGAGGAAAAATTATAGAAACTATGGTTTAGATTTGATAAAGGGTAAGATAGTAGACGAAGTCACCTCTGGTGTCCTAGAGCCTACATTGAGTAAAATTAAATCATTGAAATCGGCCCTTGAAGCTTGTATTGCCATTCTAAGAATTGATACAATGATCAACGTCGATCCAGAACCACCTAAGGAGGATCCTCATGACCATTAATTGCCCGTCTAATCTTGGAGACTCCCAGCAATAAAATGGGAATGACAAGTGTACTGGTACTTATATATATATATATATACAGTGAATTATATAAAAGATCATTTTAACTCAGAACACAAGATCCCGATGCTGACTCCTTTGTGGGTGTTCAGGGTCATTTGTACACCCATAGGAACGGATCGCAAGCCAGCATCGTTACCATAGCTATCGGAAACCCGTGCTCCGCCTTATCCCCGGCACTGGGTCTGCCTCTAATCACGTGATGTATATTTTTGATAAAAGTGTTGAGGGCTTTGGCGAGATGAAAAATATAATTAAAAACAATAACAATGTCGCATTAGTAATGAGTGACCTCCACCATTGGTAATCAGCGGGTTTATACAATAAGCGAGTAGACAACGAACGGTCATATTGGCGCAAATCAGGCAGGAAATTTTACTGCTGTATAATGGTCTGCTAGTGAAAGCCAGTGAACTCTATTTAAGTGAATAAGAAAGACATTATTATACAAGCTATCCGGCGTTCAACAAGCTGTCATTTACAAGGTATTCGAGATCCGGAGATTGTAAACATAAACTAGTAGGGATTGGAAGCGGTAATAATGGTGGATAGTAGTACTACTGGACCGCAAGGTGGTCGGAGAAGCAAAAGAAACGGAGATGCCGTTGAGAAACCGATGCAGAACAAGAAGTCGAAAGGTGTAGAATTGGTTGAAGTGGATGGTAAGACGGTTAGTAAGACATCTACGGGGAAGAGGAAGTTCCATAAGAAATCTAAAAATGGTTGTCTTAATTGTAAGAGAAGAAGGGTCAAATGTGATGAAACTAAACCTAGTTGTACAAAGTGTATGAATATGAAACTGGATTGTATGTATGCTACTTTCCCCACAGAAAGCAAGCCGTTGTTAGCAACCGATGACAGTCAACCCTCAGTTGCAAGCGAAAAAAATTATGTCAGGTCACATCGTCACAACTCTTCTGACTCTAAATCTGCCAACAGCGAAGCCATGGAGGGCAATGAGGTACCAACGTTAAAGATAGACAAGGATATTGATGGTATGAAGAATATGGAATCCGATGAATTGAACAGTAGTCATGACGAGGATAATTTTGAGCCAAAGCTTCCCATGAGCAATAGTTTGAAGTTGACAGAAGGTGATATCTTATCTCCAATCGATTTTAACCAAACTGTGAAGCGAGGCTCCATCTCAGGGCTGACATCTTTGCTGTCTAGAAATAATATATCCTTGGATAATGCAGATCCTGTAAATTCGCCAAATCGACTAAGTACTGGTAACGCTGGGATGCAATTGCCAGCTCCTCTACAGTCGTTATTGGGCTCTCATGAAAGTATATTTCAAAACACTAGTGGGTTACAGCAAAATAATACAAACAGCAGTAACACAGGTAATAATAACGTCAATTTGTTATCTAATCTGTTACTATTGCAGCAAAACCCAGGCATTCTGCCGCAATTAAACAATATAATGAGCATGCTGTCCTCTAATAATACAACAACCACATCAGAGAAACCTTTACCTGGGGATGCGCAACTTAATATTCCATCAACTTTAATGAATGGGTCAAATACTGTAGGAACTAGCAGTGGAAATAACCCATTATCCCCTAACTCTGTTAACTGTGGGCCATCACATGCTCAGCAACAGCTACAATATCTTTTGCATCAGCAATTACAGTTACAGCAACACCAGCAACTACAATTGCAAACAGAAGAGGATCAGCAACAAAAGCAGTTATTACAAGTACAGCAACAACAGTTACTACAACAGTTATTAGGTCAAGATATCTCTAACTCTAATGAAAATATTCCACCTCACTTGACAAATTCTATTCCGTCTTCAAATTTACCTCAACCTATTACGCCAATGGATCATTCTTTGCTTCTGTCACAGTTGCAACAGCAACAGCAACACCTACCATTGAAACCCAATGCCAACCAACATAACCCATCGAATGTAAGTGGCTCTTCTGTAGGTTCAATGGGAGGTCTACAAGAAGATGGGATAAACTATCTAGCTAGGATGGGATTGAATATGAAGAACATGAATAATTTCCCCACTGCAGGTATTGGTGGAATTCCTTACGATTTCCAAGAGTTGTTGGGAATAAAGATGGGTTCGAGAACGACAAAAAACAGTGCTGCTGTAGAATCACTATCCAAGATGCAAGAACAAACTGAACTTAGTGCTAAAAAGGAAAGCAGGGATGATGGCTTACCTTCTGTCGCTAACACACCGAATTACTCGTCTACAAATAATCCAACGATAACTATGGCATCACAATTGACACCAATGATGAAGGTTTCAAGTCACTCAAATAAATCTGCTGTACAGTCTCCCTCCGCGGCTGTGTTAGCTGGTAGAGAGATGGGTGTTGGTGGTGCAAATGACCCATTAAGGACGGAGTTCAACTCGCATGATGACGATGACATCTCAAATAAGAATAAAGCAAGCTTATCCCAATCATCTCCAGAGATTGATTCTGATAGAACTAATCTAGAATACGAAGAATTGGGTAAGATACCGAAGTTATTAAGGCTGTCTACAAAGGCCAATTTGAACCTTGTAGACATGAAGTTATTTCATCATTATTGCACAGAGGTAAGTGGTACTATCACAACGGCTCAGGTATCAGTTCCTGAAGTTTGGAGTAAAGATGTTCCTGAGTTGGCATTTAACTACCCATTTTTAATGCACAGTCTATTGGCCTTCAGTGCCACTCATTTGTCTCGGACAGAACCGGGGCTTGAACAATACGTTTCATCGCATAGACTCGATGCCTTGCGGTTATTAAGAGAAGCAGTGTTAGACATTTCAGAAGACAACACAGACGCTTTAGTTGCCAGTGCGTTGATTTTGATAATGGACTCGTTGGCAAACGCTAGTAATAGCATAAATCATAGCAAGAGTAACCCTGGGAGCAACGGTTCCAATGGCAATATGTCACCATCTGCATGGATCTTCCATGTTAAAGGTGCGGCTACAATCTTAACCGCTGTATGGCCGTTGAATGAAAGTTCTCGGTTCTACGATTTAATTTCAGTGGATTTAAGTGATCTGGGGGATGTCATAAACAGGGACAACGGCACAGTCACCGAGTTGGTTTGTTTCGATGAGAGCATTTACGACTTATACCCAGTGGACATTGACTCGCCATACTTGATTACATTAGCATATCTGGATAAATTGAACCGAGAAATCAATGATTCAGATTTCATCCTACGGGTGTTTGCATTTCCAGCTTTACTGGATAAGACATTCCTGGCATTGCTAATGACAGGAGACTTAAATGCCATGAGGATTATGAGGAGTTATTACAAACTGTTAAGAGGGTTTACTACGAAGGTAAAGGATGAAGTTTGGTTCTTGGAAGGAATATCACAAGTGTTACCACAAGACGTGGATGAGTACAGCGGCGGTGGTGGAATGCATATGATGTTAGATTTCCTTGGTGGTGGCCTGCCGTCAATGACTACTACTAATCTATCTGATTTCATATGACCTTTAGCCGGGATACTACCTTAGAATCCATAAATGAGACTATATACATATGCAACGACTGAGATTATACATCCACACATTTATTTTTTTTTTTTTGAATAATTTCTAGAAATTTCTTTAATGTTACGACATTCTTAGTAACGCTCAAGAGCGAAAGAACAGTATAAAGGGTAAAGAGCCAGCACAGAGAAACCAGATTATAACTACAGCGGATTCTTGCAATTGAGTTCTTCATTGAAGAGAAAAATTTGTCAACATCACATTGAGGAAGTCTATTTTCCCGGTAGGTGCTTTTATCCATAGTCTTGTACATAGAAGGTTTTTAACGCAAATGGTTGTCCATAATCCCAACAACTGGCATTGGGTAGACAAGAACTGTCTACCATGGGCTCGTGAATATTTCAGGACCAAACTAACCAATTTGAACACTGGTGACAGCGACGACGAGATTTTGGCCCTAGTGAAGGATGTGAGTACAGTGGAAGGTGATTGTGAAGTAAGCCAACGGAAAGGGAAAGTCATTTCATTGTTTGATTTGAAGATTGTTATGATGATCACGGGCCATGTCGGTAGCGAAAACTTTGATGGTAGTATCACCGTCCCGGAAGTGGCATTCGATAGCGAGCACTCCGATTACCAATTCGAGATCTCGATTTACAAAGAGAGCAAGACCTTGAGCGTGGTGAAGGAGAAGATCAGGGCTATGTTGTTACCTAAGCTAAGGGACGTGTTCCAACAATTCGGGCCCGATTTACTACATACGCACGGCAACGATATCCAGGTCCCCGAGAAGGAAGTGAACTCCAACTTCACGAAACAAAACCAACAGGAAAGCTTAAAGATTGCCGGGACAGCCGGATCTACGCCCTCGTTCCCAACACCGCACAAGAGCACGCACGTGAGCACGGACACAAACACACATGCGGACAAGCCTGCAACGAGCAACCATATTGCCAAGACCGATGTCGGAAACAGGACCAGTATCCACATCGAATCCTCGTTCCAAGTCGATTCCTTCGAACTGTTCAATACGTTTATGGACAAAGAACGGATCGTGATATGGTCAAAATCCGAGATTAAAGAAGATGCAGGTAACAAGACGTCGCTCGGGTCACCGTTCTTTATGATCGGGGACAAGTTCGAGTTGTTCCACGGCAACATCCAACAGGAAGTCGTAGAGTCCAAGTTGGGCCAATTACTGGTCATGAAATGGAGACTGAAGGACTGGGCCACAGACGTATACTCGACAATAAGACTAGAGTTCCACGAGTCTAAGGACTTCAATGAGACCAAACTGCAGGTCACATGGGACGGAATCCCCGTGGGGCAAGAAGATAGAGTGAGAGGCAACTTCGAGGATTACTACATCAGGCCCATGAAGCTAACGTTTGGATTCGGGCTAGTGTTGTAAGATGGTTGTTCTAACGGTTTAGTTGCTAGTGCGCATCTTTTATAGTAAGTAGCCCGATGTCCGAGTTCGGCTTTGTTCGCATGCGAAGTACTCGGGAAGGTATATACTTTCATAGAACAAAGGGACCCACGGCTAGTGGTCGATCAACCGTTCCTACGTAAGGGGGGCTGGTGCAAAAAAATGCGGAGTCGTCGATGGCACAAACCGTTCAGCCGCACAGGCATCCTCAAACCGCATAGGGAAAGCGTCAGCGAGCGCGGTCCCTTCTTTCCCGAACCTGGTGGCACATCGACCTAACCCCGGACTTCGGCTGCAAACCCGCATACGGACGCTTCACAGTTGAATGCATTGTCTACACGTCCTTGGCGTCAAACTGATGACTCCCTGCTGGTGTCTCCCACGGTTGTTGTCCCAAACGGGCGCCACTGCTTTGCCATCGAGAAGAACTGTAAATTCCGTTACACACAGCGTGCTGGTCCGTTGCGCGTGCCCATGTCGACGACACACAGCAGATGCCGCTTTCCGGGGACGCGTGTGTGGTCTTCCAATAAGGTAGCAGCCTCGAGCCCGCTACTGTAATGTTGCGTGCTACTGACAACATGTTCTTCGTTGGGTTGTACATAGACTTCTGTAACAACAAGCGGGCGAGAATACGTTAGAGAGTGACGTTTTGACCTAAATTCACCCACATTTGCTAGCAGCCGTGAACAAAACAGCAGCGTGGTTATATATAAGAGTGCAGGCCGCTGCGATCACAGAAAACTGCATCGCTTTGTACACAGTGTATGGATTAACAGTTTCCCATTGCCCTATTTTCCTGTACCTAACTATGACAGATTCACAGGTGTTGAGCGGGCGTGTGACGACCACAGATAACAATATGAACTCCAGAGCGAATAAGCAACTGAAGGCTCTACCGGATAACTTAAAACTGAACGGGTATACACCGAGCGGGAAACCGCGGCTTTTCGTGTGTACTGTGTGCACCAGAGCGTTTGCTAGGCAGGAGCATTTGGACAGGCACGAGAGGTCACACACCAATGAGAAACCGTATGAGTGTGGGATTTGTGATAGAAAGTTTAGTAGGCGTGACCTGTTGCTCAGACACGCACAAAAGATGCATGTCGGCAGTTGTGAGTCTATACTGAAGCGGAGGAAGACATTGCCCAAATCAAAATCTGCTAACAATGGCAGCTTGAAACAAGTGAAAAAGAATAGGGAGTCGACGCGAGTGGCAAGGAGAAGCGTGAAGAGGGCTACGTCGTTCAGTGCACAATCCGCTGAGAATTATGCCTTGCCTAGCAATAAGAATTTTGCCGGGCCTCAAGTGAATAGAATTAAATTCTCTACCCCGGAATTGTTGCCCATAGACTTTAACAATATGTTGAACACTCTCTCCGAAGAGACTTTACCGCTATTGTTTGACCCCACCATGAGCAACGATGCTTCTGCTACTGCTGCAGCTGCTCCTACCGCTCCGTTCAATCAAGCTGATGCTTATGACGGTCTAACAGCTAATTACCTGTTTCACGACTCTCTTATCAATCAGTGGCCTACAGCATCAGCTTTAAATGTTCCACCAGAGTTGTCTAAAAGCCCCTCTACAAGAAATTCTTCTTGGTCAGTGAATAACGAAGATTATGACCTGTTCTCTAATAATGATAACTTGTCCATTGAGACTAACGTGATGGGGCAAGAATCCTTGACCGCCAATCTCGCAAGCTTGAAAAAGAATTTCGTCGATGGTAACCCCAATGTCGCTACAAACACTAACGAATTAAAGGATCTAACAAACATTACAAGGGATTCACACACTATCTTCGATAATTTCATTAGATTTGAGGACTCCATGGACGATAATAATGATTATTCGATATATGGGCTGGACACATTGAATTTATCAAATATATCAAAAGCATCTCCTCCATCAGAGGATTCATCGATGAAAAAGGATCAATGCCAACTTTTCAATCCACAACTCAGAGATTATTGTAAGAAAATCATGAAGTATTACGTTAATAATTGTAGCCCAAACAACCCATATACGATAGAAAGAGATTTGGTCATACCTAGTTGCAATGAATTGAATCAATACTTGGCGCTCTTTGAAGTGCATTTTTTACCTCACTATCCATTCATTCACAATGACTTGTTCACCTTTGATATGTTGTCTTTACAAAGATATCTTACTGAGGATGAAACATTGGATTTAAAGGACATTGATTTTGACCCGGAGAATGATATTCTGGAAATTTCGAGAACAATCTGCTTGCCATTGTTAATGGCTACTTTTGGTTCTCTATACAAGCCCGGAGCTAAGAAAAAGACAATGTACCTTTACGAAATGAGCAGGAGAGGCATTCATGTATATTTGGAGACCAAGAAGTCACATGTGGCAAACTCAAAGGCTAACATCCAGCAGACTTGGTTGATCCAAACTTTGATCCTAAACATTATATTTGCCTTATTCGCTGATGAGCTGGATAGGGTTGACTCTTTGGTGGTGAAAAGGCAAGTAGCCGCCATTTGTTCAGTCATAAAAACAAATATTCTGAATGACATAGTTAGAGACCCAGATGCTAATCACAATGGCGGCAATGGGCCCATAGAGTTTCAGTCTTCCTTCCAATATATTCTATTTGAATCAAAAATTAGATGCACTTTGATGGTTTACAGGTATTGCCAGTTTTTGAAAATCTTTTACAACATGAACTCAACGACATCATTGAATGAATCAAATATTGCAAATATTTGTATACCTGACAATGAAACGAAGTGGTGTTCCACGTCGATCTTTACGGGCATTAATTCAATAACAGAGTTGCGTTCAAGTGATTGTGTTTCAAAGCAAAATTTAACCTCATTCCAAGCTTTTTATAATAGCTTTGCATTTAACAATTCAGGGCTGCATCCAATTCCAGAATTTTTGCTTTCAGTCATGATGTTCTATGAGTATAATTTAAGACAAGCGTCTCCATTTAGCATTTTCCTTAATCGGATATCAACGAAAAGGTTAGAAACGTATATTTCAGGTCAATCCACTATAAATTTAGGAGATCCCATCATTACTTGTAATACTACGTGCTTGGTTAACGATTCCAAGATTTTAAAGAATTGTTTGATGGTAATGGTATTTTTCGATAGAATAAGTCCTAAAATTGGTTCTATGATCTGGAATAACGAAATAAACTGCTTATTTTCAACTTTTTTGAACTCAAAGTCACTCAATTTATTAACGAAAGGATCTTATTCGTTGCTAACTGATTTTCTAGTGTCTTTGAATTCCTCAATCCATAATATTTCAAAGCTGTTACTATTGACTAATGGTAATACCAGTATTAACTTGGACAAAAATAGGTTAACGATCTTCAATTTACAAGGATTCTACTACAATTTCTTGATAATAATCAAGTTTATTTTGGATTTCGAGGCTACGCCAAATTTTAAATTGCTCTCTGTTTTCACGGAACTGAATAAATTGGCGAATAAACTATTGATTCCAGAGTTTAATGCGCTATACCCGGATGATTTCAAGAAATTCGAGGATATTACAAAAGTGAACAACTTCTTCCAAACCAATAAAGATAGCAACATAAAGCCAAACTATTTCTTTAGTCATAAAAGAGTAGAAAAGATAATCAACGATGTGCTTGTTTATTCGTTTAATGACGCTACCTTTTTGAATATGACAGACCAAACTACTAATGAGTTTACATTTAATGGTCCAATCCCTGTTTTAAGTTCGAATTTTTACCCTATCAGTAATGAAAGCATTACGAAATTATCCAAGGTTTCTTCGAATAACTATGAAATGAATTCCAGTTTAGCTCTGAAGGATGATAATGGTGGGTCTAAGCCTACAATATCGTCTGTTAACTTAGTCATGTATCATAAGCAACAAAATCATGAAATGATGAATTTTGGTAAACAAACGTTTGCGAAAAGGTATCAATTATCTTTGAAATACATTGTCATCACTAAATGTTTTTTCAAAACGGTAGTTGAAAAGTATGCTCATTGTAATATATTAGACAAAATGATTAGTGACTTCAGTAATCTAGAGAAAATTGTTAATTTAACTCAAGAGCAAGATCAATGTACTAAATTTAAGTTATGAATAACGATTTTTTTTCACCAAAACATTAAATTTTTTTAAAATATTCAGAAAAAGCACCAAAAAAAGATTTCATTTATTTGGTAAACGTTTATCATTATTGTATGTCCAGTTGTGGACGAGAGGAATACACTCTTAGTGATCTATAATTACATAAATATTTTATCAAACTTATTTAACTCTTTGCATATCTACTCTTCGTCGGTAAAGCCTGTACTATCGTTTATTATAGTTTGTATCAACCATTCTTTACTTTCGACATGAATCTTTAGTGAGGAGTATGTATTATTGGATGCAATTATCTTTCTTACACTATTTAAAAGATCGTCGAGTTTGCTGGCATTGTCTGATGTCCTCCGGTTGATATATAAAATAACAACATCATTTTTTTCGCGGCAACTATCAAAGACTTCTTGCAATTTTGAAAATTGGTCTTCATAATAATACTCTTGAATATCTTTAAAATAGTAAATCTTTTTGACACCAAGGCTCACAAAAGTGAACTCGATAAAAGTATCCAGATCAGAAGATCCGAATATTATTGGAAGATGCTTCCTCATTTGATTGTCCTTGATAGAGAGCTGGTTTTCTAAAGAGCACCCTCTTAAATAATTTGAATAAAATTCAAATACATTATTTGATTTGACTATCCCTTTCTTCCTAATTTTTGAAGATGAACTAGCTAGACGGAACGATACACCAGACGGTAGTAAAAACTGTTTGATCAAAGGAGCACTAAACTTACCATTTTTTATGGCTTTCTTAATGAAGCTCCAGTGTAAAGTAGGCCAACCCAAAGCCAGCGTTTCCAAATATTTTAGGCTCCTTGAATGTTCCTCAGATAAAATACACCCAAAAGAAAAGCCAGATAATTTCGATTTTGGTTTAAATCGCAGCACTAAATCATGTGAATACTCTTCTTCAACCGCAGCGTCAGAACTATTATTAGCTACAATCCATTCAAATAAAGTCGAAAATCCTGCATTGAGAACCTCACCCCCATGTATTTCTATTAAATTTACTAGATCTTCTTTTAATTCGTCTAGACCTGTCAGGACAAAAACACAGTTAGAAAATACACCCTTCTCTTGTACATCAGCTTCTTTTGGAACCCTACCCGGTTCTGATACAGTTGTCGTGTTAGTGCTCCCATAATCAGTAAGGTTAGAGGTTTGAGTAGAAAGTTCAGTCTGTTTAGCTTGCTCAAAATTCGTCTTGGTATTCTGAGTGTCTTGTGCTATAGTTTGTGACTGATGTATTTTGGCTGCATGTTTGAAGCCATGCGTTTTCAAAGGAGAAGACGGATTTAAGTCGTTTATGATCTTGAGAGAGTTATCCACTCTAGCGGAAGAAGGGAAATAAGGGCTAAAAAAATCATCTAAGATAATTTTTGGTCGTATATCCCAATCCTCTACGGCAATACTAATAGATATTAGAGGTACCACTAGAACTCGTTTTGAAAGCGTTTTATTTCTATTTTTCTTCTTGATATGAATAGTATCATAGCCTCTAACACATCTAATAATATCTTCACTGTGAGAAATACACTCTAGAGCACAAGTCTGATAACTGGCCCCTTTATACTTTACGATATCTCCAATTCGTAAATCTAAATAGTATATGTCTTCGAATTGGACCTTGACTTTTCCATCTCCAGACAGAACCCAGCAACTTTCCTCTCCGTCAACAAAACCTATAATCTTTCCAGGATAATAAGCTGTTTCATATTGATACCATACAGAGGAAGGAAACACCAAATCCGCCTGCGTTAAGTGTTCAGGGTCAGAATCATTTACGGCCATAGGAAATGGTGCTTCCTTTAGGACGTCAGGTACAGCCTTCTTGGGAGTAGATTTCTTAATCGGCGAGCTTGATTCACTTCTGTATTCTTCACCTTCGCTTTGTTCTGCTGTGCGAAGTCGTCTTTTCCGCAATCGTCTGTTCACTACAATTTCTTGAGAAATTTCAGTTTTATAATTTGAGTCATCCAAAGCTTGACTATCTTCTAAGACGTTAAACAACCGCTTTGGTAGTTGGTCAATATCTGTAGAATCATTCTCTTCGTTTGTGGTTGCATTCCGAATACCGTTTGTTGGGACTGATCTGATAGAATATTTTTCTTCTTCTATACTGCTTTCAATGACTTCTGGTAGATCTTGAGTAACATCAAGATCACTTAAATTAATAATTCCTTCTAAAACGTTTTTGAACTTCAGAGGATTTTTGTCAGCATCATCCTTGGATAACTTCAGGACGATTTTGTCTTTGAAGGTATTGATATTAGTATTGTATTTCCCCATAGAGTTTTGTGATTCTAAGTTTTCTCCTTGTTGGGCATCGGTCTCTTCAACTTCAATATTTGCCTTGTCTTTAAAATCATCAATCTCAGGTATTTTCGTTGTCTTGTCCTCTTGTGTTGGAGTGGGAGAATTATTTATACCAGCCTTTGAAGATGGAGATCGTATTTGGCTACTACTGTGTAAACTGTTAAAATTTAATCCTAGTTTACGAGAGGTAGCATCCTGTGATGGTCCTGAGAAGACTAATTGAGTATCGTGTGCGGTTGAATCTAGGCCCGAATTTATCGAGGTTTCAGTCTGTTCAACCTCAGGACTTTTCACTTCAAGCTCAGTTTGTGTGCCTAAGGAAGTCTCTGTAGCTATCATCTGAGTAGGTTTACAGCTACTGACACTGTAGCCATCATCATTAGACGGCTCAAAAACATAATGCTGTGTGGTATCGTCTGTAACATTCCCGGCAAATGTGTCATTGACATTATTACCATCGCTCAAATGTGTATCATTTGCCTGTCCCTCATCTCCTTCTATGCGGGTATAGGGATTCGTTGTACTATTGGAGAGGATATTGCCCAGAGCACTTTCATCAGAAGATACCAGCAGTGGGCTGTTGTTGTCAGTATTAATAATATTAAGTGTAATATCCCTGTTATCCAGTTGTGTATCTGGCATATCTTCTTGAGTGTCAAGTATAGGATTATCCATGCTGTTATCGTCTATGGAATCCTGGCTTAATTCCAGCCGCCTTTTTATATCATGCAGATAACTGGATTTGCTTGACTTGCTCTCTCTATTGCTTCCCGCATTACTATTACGAGTGAATATATTAAAATCTGAGGGTGAGCTGTTATCTCTAACGTCGGGAGGTGTATCCTCATCGTAATGTTTCTGAAATCGCTTCAACAAGTTATCTTTCTTCGGTGAAGATTTGTTAAAATACGAGGCAATCCGATTAATGTCCGGTGTTCTTGTATTCCCCATAATGGTATGGTTGCCATTATTCCGTTGCGATGATACGGAATAGTCTAAACTCGCATGATTAGACACATGATCAGGTATCTCTTGAGTTACATCTATCCTTGTAGTCTCATTTGAACTGTTATTATCCAATTGTGAACCGTTTCTATCATCATTGTACCTAGAATTAGGTAATATTACTGGATGTGCTTCCTCCTCTTCTGGAGACGAAAATCCATCTGACATACCATTAAAGTCATAAAGTCAGCTTCACGATGCGAAGAGTAAACTGTCTATTGTATTTGATCGCTGTGAAAGCACTACACTAGCTGTGTTACAGTAAGAGACAACCATTGCTGTGTGAAAATGTGTGTAAGTGTATATTCTTTATATATGATATAACGAATTTTCATGTTGAAATGTCACAGAATCAAATCAGTCACGAGATGAGATAATAAGAGATGGCAGCACCACACATATTCTGAGGGACCCCAAAACGATTACTTCTCTAAACTGATATTTGTCGTGGAGAGAGTGTTCTGTGAGTTATACGGTGATAGCGAGCTCTTTAATTTTTTGCGGTAGGAATCAATCAATTTTGTTTTCTTGTTAATCTCTTTCTTATACCTTTCGAGCTCTACATCATCTACCTGTATACTAACAGGGTTATCCCGATGAACGGACCCTGAAGTAGTTCCAGCCAGAAAATCATTAATCTTCATGATTTGGTTGTACTCAAACACGTTTTCATTGTTCTCGACCATCGTATTTTTAGTGGTCTTCAATAGTTTTGCAGTTCTGTAATCTTCATATAAAGTGTCGATTGTGTTATCTTTCAATTCTTGTAAATGAGATGCTAAAAGAACCCCCTTCAAAACCATAAAATCGGATACTTTTTCATCCTCGATGTTGATTACATGGTTATTCATGTATCTCCGAATAAAAACTCCATGATTATTGACTTCATTACCACTGACTACAGCAAATGGATGCACCTCTTTTAAGAGGATTTGGCTCGAGTCAGTACAAATATCGCTCAATAAGTCTTCTTCTTTAAATGAGAAACAGTTGATGTCATGTTTGATAAGGTCATTGTTCACTCGTTGTTTTATTTCTGATATTTTTTCTGAGGTGAATCTATCAGCTTTACCAATGACAATTAATATGCTGGTCAATGAATCTATTTCCTTCAAGATTTTTATATCATATTTATTGAGTCCATCAGAATTCCCATCGATGAAATAGAGGCATACGTGAATTCTATCGTCTGACTTACGGTGGAAATTTCTGTCTCTTTGAATTTTAATCTCATTGGTAAGCACTTTATCAAACATTCCCTCTAGATACTCCTTTAACTGATTTGGAATCTTGGAATTGTTAATATTTAGATCAGTATCACAAATTGTAGCATTCAATTTGATTAATGGAATATTATTTTCTCTTATGGGAAGAGTGGTCTTATAAAGGGTCATATCTCTTGGTAAAATCGATAAATTATTGTCTCGGTCCTTTGTCAAATTAGTAAGCTCTGGATAAGCACAGTAAGTTAAACTACTTATGAAACTTTTTTTGCCAATCCCAGCTTTACCTAAAAACAAGACATTCAACTCAATGCTTTTCAATCCATTTCTCTTACGACGGACCTCTTCTATATCTAGCATCTCGAATTAATTCAAATTTGGATATGCTGCCGTAATAGTTAGGTAATAAAGGACAGTGTCATGTTAATGGGTACTTCGGTTTTGGATTTAATAGTTCTTATTATAAAAATTACGTTGTGACACATTGACGCATTATCGCTTCCACAAAAGAAAGCTAATTTCTCTATATATACTGGGGTCGACTCTAACAACAAAAAATATAGTTGGTCATCAATTTTTTGAAACTTACAATTCGAAGATAGGCATTATATATGTACAGTAGGATGTCTTGGTATTCACTACTTTATTCATTTATTATGTACTTCAGATTATCTTTTTGACTATTATTGAGTTGACATGCGTTAATCATTGGGCGGTATTTTTTTTTTCTTTCATGCAGAAGGCCAGAGAGAGTCCTGGTCATATTCTTTCATAACATATTCTGTGGTCAGTGACCACAGCTTTAATTTTTTTAGCTTTCTGATCATGCCGCGTAGGTGTTGGTGACTGATTTATTATGTTTGTATTAACCGAGTAGTCCTTAGTGAATGAGAATGGACGTGACTCCCATGGCAGGTCATTAATGGGGGAAATTTTGGAATCCGCGGCAAGAGCAGTTTTATTATTTAACCTTCGTATAGTCTTCTTCGATAAGTTCGGCACTTCCTGGTGAGTGAATATGTACGTATCTCTCTGTGTATGTTGATTCAACTTTTCGAAAAACATGGCTTTATCCTTAACTTTGGAGGATTTACCTAGTTCTAAAATGTTTTCCAAAAAATTAACGTGGTTGTCCCTTGACAACTCGTTTGTCTTAGAATCAGACAATATGGGGTCAAAATTAGACAGCTCAATAAGATCCTTGTTAGAGAAAATCGAATCGCTTGAATCGCTTGTGCTATTCGTAGTGAAAATTGGTTCCGATGCAAATTCTAATGCGTTGTCAGATATCAGTTTCAAAGAGATGCTTGAGTCCTCCACTCTGGTGGTATCTTCGTGTGTCGTATCTAGGTCATACAGCATTAGGGATTCGTTGCCTTGAAACAGCTCAAAATTTCTATTAGAAATTGGTATTGAGCCCATAGTCCTTAAAATGAACCGGGTATCATCGTGCTCACTGTAGGAATCGTTAGCCCACATTAAGAACCTCTTATCTCGCCGTTTAACAATCCCAACAAACGACTGTAATTGCTTTGCGTGAGAATACGACACTATCAGTCGTAATAACGAACAAGTATACCCCAAATTCTTAACATCTCGGGGGTCCAAAAACTCGAGAATCTTGAACAGAACGTTCAAAGGAAGATCGGTAACGCTTCTGCACATGTCCATACCAACACTCTGTGTGGTTTGGTTCCGGTTGCCACTGTGCTAGGTCTTATTCGTGAGAGTATCGGGCGGCGGAACCTCTAAATTAGCCATGACTGTTAACCAAAGAGACTTGCACTGCCATTTGCGTTTCCAAGTATTTTTGACAACTTCACTTGTTATGGAAATTACCCAATGAGGCCACCACACAGCCAAAAACAGCAACTATCCTCAAAAGAGGAAAGAGTCTCCCAAACAGGACACGTATGCACCAATAAGGAAACCCTAATTTCGATAAACAGGCCCTACCCTGATTCGGACAGGCAGGCCCCACCATGGCCCTTCGGATGATCAGCTTTCGGGAAGCACTCTTCGACAGGCCCTTTTAGTTGAGGCCAGGATCCAGGCTGTCCCCTGTGCTTGTAAGAGTGGTCAGCATACAGTGTGACGCTATAGGCTAGTTAATGGCCATCGTTGTAGCCGCGTAGCGTACCCTTGATCTCTACTGGCTGGTGAGCCTTTTTTGCTGACACAATGTTCCGCCGTTTCAGATCTACAGACGTCGCAGAAAACGTCGTACAAAATATATGGTATATAAGGTTATTTTAGTGTATAGTGATGAGCGTTTATTGCTGTAGGTAGTGGTCACACGAGTGTTTATTGCTGTGCATCAGTGCAAGGTGAGTGTTTATTGCTGTGTACTACTGGGAAAAGTATATAAGGAACGCTCAGTAGCTGGCAAGAGGTTGTTGTTTAGTGGATCTTTTATCGGGCAGACAACAAGGTATCGTACGTGATACAACAAGTTAGTGGAAAATGTACTCTAAATTAAAGGAAATGGAAAACCAGTGCCAATGTTACTTGGACTGTCGTTGCAAAAATTGCAGCTGTAAAACTGTGAAACCAGCTGGATGCAAGTGCCAGAACGCCAAGTCTGGCGGATGCAAGTGTGAAGGCGAGTGCAAGTGTTCCAAGGCTGAAGGCTGCCAATGCGCCAAGTCCGGCGGATGCAAGTGTGGAAGCGAGTGCCACTGCTCCAAGGCTGAAGGCTGCCAATGCGCCAAGTCCGGCGGATGCAAGTGTGAAGGCGAGTGCAAGTGTTCCAAGGCTGAAGGCTGCCAATGCGCCAAGTCCGGCGGATGCAAGTGTGGAAGCGAGTGCCACTGCTCCAAGGCTGAAGGCTGCCAATGCGCGATGCAAGTGTGGAAGCGAGTGCCACTGCTCCAAGGCTGAAGGCTGCCAATGCGCCAAGTCCGGCGGATGCAAGTGTGAAGGCGAGTGCCACTGCTCCAAGGCTGAAGGCTGCCAATGCGCCAAGTCCGGCGGATGCAAGTGTGAAGGCGAGTGCCACTGCTCCAAGGCTGAAGGCTGCCAATGCGCCAAGTCCGGCGGATGCAAGTGTGAAGGCGAGTGCAAGTGTTCCAAGGCTGAAGGCTGCCAATGCGCCAAGTCCGGCGGATGCAAGTGTGGAAGCGAGTGCCACTGCTCCAAGGCTGAAGGCTGCCAATGCGCCAAGTCCGGCGGATGCAAGTGTGAAGGCGAGTGCCACTGCTCCAAGGCTGAAGGCTGCCAATGCGCCAAGTCCGGCGGATGCAAGTGTGAAGGCGAGTGCAAGTGTTCCAAGGCTGAAGGCTGCCAATGCGCCAAGTCCGGCGGATGCAAGTGTGGAAGCGAGTGCCACTGCTCCAAGGCTGAAGGCTGCCAATGCGCTAAGGCCTAAGGGTAAAATGAGATCCGCTTGCAAACTGCTGTGATTCAACATGAATTTATCCAATAATTAAGATTATCTATTGCTAGATTATATAAGTTAAGCACCGTTTCTGACTCTTACAAATACTCTCAATGGTCACATATCGCTAACTGTGGTCTCTAGTATCACTAAACTGTAATCACTTGTATATGTGCCAAAGGACATAAATAGATTTTTTCAATAATCGCATACTTATATCGGAATCATCTCGATGATGTTATTATCTCATACATACTTTTAACACAGTTAAAGCAAGCAAACATTGTAGATAAGATGCACCTTTATGGTACTGTTCTGGTAACTTTACTGCTATGGTGTCAATTGGTACATGCATCTGTGATAGGTGTCTCACCAGACAGACAGTCTCTATATCAACCAAACTCAAATGGTAAATTTAGCTGTTTAAGCGATCCCTCCATAGAGATAGACCTATCTCAAATCAATGATAACGTTTGCGACTGCCCTGATGGCTCGGATGAACCAGGAACTACTGCATGTTCCCAAACATTGGAATCGTCACTGTTTTATTGCGAAAATAATGGATTCTTACCAAGATTTATTAGCAAAAGCTTCGTGAATGATGGTGTTTGTGACTGTTGTGATTGTTCAGATGAGTTCTTTAATGACTCCTTACAAGATAAGCCGAACTTCTGTGCAAAGATTAAAAGGGATTATGATTTTATATTGGAGAAAGAATTGAAAGGATATGAAAATGGTAAGAAAGCTCTGTTGAATATGTTTAAGAATGCCCGTATCGATTGGTCTGTAGAAGATAATATTACAGATTCACCAGAACAAATCATTAAGAAGCTTGATGATAGCTTAAAGAAAATCAATGAAGAAAGGACTAGAGTAGCTAACATCTTAACAAAGGAAAGGCAACACTATATGCATATTTTAGAAGAACAAGATTTAGAATTATTGGCCTTTGAGAAAATTGATATCAATTATTTGAACCTTGTTGTGAACGACACTTATAAAGAAATTGAGAATGTGAGCCGAGCTTATACTAGTATTGTACGTTTACTACACGATCTAGAAGATAACTATACTGAATCACTTCACGATACCGTTGTGAACGAGAACATGTTTGAATATTTCAAATTGATTAGAACACCAGAGATATTAAAGTTAAATATCGACGGTGATGTGGATATTGAACAAAAGGAACAACTTTTGGATTACTTTAATGACGAGTTATTGGAATTGTTTTTAAACAAGAAATCTGAACGTCCTGCTGAGTACGTCATTAATAAATCTGTATTTGTGGATGCATTAATCCAAGGAAAGATTCAAGTGACTATGGAATTAATTGATCATATAAAGAAATTTGTGAAGCTAATGCAAAATATTGAAGCAAATTATAATGTCAATTTCCAAGATCGGGGGGTGAAAGAAGCAGTTGAGAGATTCCAAAACTATAAAAGTTCTTATGGTGATATCTTAGATCCTGACTATGAAATCACTGTACCTTCAAAATTTCTAGCAGAAGTAGCTAAATTAAAAGCCGTAATAAAAGAATCGGCTCCGAAGATTTTACCCGACGACAATGCTCTAGAGGCCAATAAAAAAGAAATAGGTGATTTGCGTGGATTTCGACAGCACCTAGTTTCTATGTTTGCTAGTTCATCTAGTGAGATTGAAATTTTAAGAAAACAAATAAAAACACATGAGGATATGTTAACTCAGTTAAACGATCAATTTGATTCCAAGACAAATGAACGCAATGAAACTCAAGAATTAATAAATCATACAGCAGCCTCAAATGAGAAAATTGAAGAAGAAGACCAAAGAAATTTGGATCATATAACTGCATTACTAGAACATTTGAATGAAAGAAATGATTGTACAAGAAGAATTATTCAAGGTTACAATTACGAAGTGTGTTTCAATCCAATAGACGAGAAACGAATTTACCAAATCCCATTGAACGGAAATGATAATCCCATTAAGATTGGTCATCTCGATTCTCTGACGATCAACAGAGATCTAATCAAAGACACTTTCATTGAACATATTGAATTAAGTTACGCAGATCATGACATTCTGTCACATTTATACAACGATACGGCGGTCACCGGTAAGAGAGACTATAAACTATTCGGGAACCTAGACAAGATAAACAACGGGATTGTCCTCGAATATACAAATGGGGATAAGTGTTGGAATGGACCCAGAAGATCCGCGACAGTGACTGTCACGTGCTCGCACAAGACTGAGGTGAAGTCTGTCACCGAGATGAGGAAGTGCCACTATATGATTGAATTGTTTGCTCCTTGGGGTTGCAATATCAACTTTCAATACCAGCCATAACATTTTATGTTACAGTCGCACAATTGCATCGGCCTATTAATAGTTATTTTTTTGTCCCGTACTATATAACCGTATATCTTATTACTCTTTATTATTACCACTTTCCGCCAGAACACAAGTTCATTGCAGAATATACCGGTGTGTGAATTTGTACTAATCGTTTTTCACTCCCTTTGTGGAACTTCAAGTTTGTCTGGGTCGATCATGTCTAGGAAAGAAGTAAAGTTCATCCCAATAAAGACCGTCACGCCACCATCCCTGGATGGTGTGACAATAGTGGAAGATATTGATGATTTAGCATGGTTTGTTGCAAGGAGAAGGAAAAGAGAGAAGGAGTTGAAAAAGAAATCCTCAAAAGGGTTTTTTGCCAGTTTGACAGGTGGTGGTGATAAGAGTCAATCAAGTACTGATAAAGACGAAACTAGTCAGAGTAAAATTAACACTGGTTTCACCACAGTGGAGACTCAAACAATTTACTTCATTGACAGTAAAAGTGGTATATCTGGTTTAGTACAACTGTTATACTCGGTGGTGCTTAACGGTGTTCATAAAGGTTTTCAAATAAACTTCAAGATCTTCAGCCATGCTAAGAACAAGAACAAAGAGTATGAAACTTGGGAGACTATAAAACTTGATGACGGTAAATTCAAGGACGATGAGTTGAGAGTCAGCGCCAGTCATGTCGAATTTCAACTCAAGAAATCTACTAAACCGGAATACGTTAGTGAATATTCTATTAAAGTAGATTTGAAGAAGAAAGGGATAAAATTGAATTTAGTCGCTGATTTGGGGACAGGGTTTAAGATCTCTCCTGATGGATGTAGCTTTTATTTTGAAAAACCGACTCCATTGGTGGACAATGATGATAATGGGATTGAACCTACTACGTCCCCCAAATACATGAGACACGTTTTTGTTCCACACGGTACTTGTAATGGGACCATCGAATACGTGAAACGTAATGAGGATGATAACCAAGTCATCAAAAGGCTCCAATTAGTGGATATACCTGTGATTTACATCGACGCAGTACAAGGGTTACTACCGAGTAAAGCGGCTAGGCATTGGAATTTTCTTTATTTCCAAAGCTCCTCTTACACGATCTTAGGAATGGAATTTGTCACCACACCTGATTACGATGAGAGGAAAGTGACTATTGGAGCCATTTACAAGCAAGGTCGCATTGAAAGCATTATATCTCATATTGATGATAACGAGTTGATTAAATACGGTTCAGTCGAATATGATAAAGAAAATGGTTGGGAATATCCTACTTCGATCAGTTATAAATTTGTTACTACGGAAGAAGCATTTCAAATTAATAAATTGAATCTTGTCAATAAATATGATATCCTTGGTGAGTTACCGAAAGTATTACGAAAATTGGCCTCGAACATCGCAAAGATTAACCCTTACCTTTACCAGTATTGCCAACCCGCTGAATTCAAAGGCGAGCGTGGGATTAGCATAGTAGAGGCAACATGTATCAGTTGAAAAAACATCAAGTTTATATATAGATATATTAAATATTCATTACTCGAAAAGGGTCACCTTAAGGTAACGTTACGTGTCAAAAGGAGCCCACCAACGAATGTGAGTTTAGGAGGAAAAAGGAATTGAATGAACGAATGCAAAGATGAGAGTTGGTGCGGGGGGGAGAAAATTGAACAAGAATATTCAACCTAGTAGTTTAACGAAGTACCAAGCTGCACCAGCAGCCACACCGCCCACTAACACCATCTGTATACCTTCCAAAGTCTTCTGATGCGTGGTACAGTTATCACCCATCGATATGATTGCCTTCACATAACCGAACAAGAATAAAGTGACTACCATCACAGCAATCGAGTAGGTAAGTCCCGTGCCGACTTCAGAGACAAAAAAATATGGGACCAAAGGTACAAACCCACCTGCTAGATATCCACCGCCGATCGTCACTGCACTTATCACCTGTCTGTTCTCTGCCGGTTCGTCCAACTCTCTGCCGTATCTGATAATGAAATCCAGCATCAACTCTGGGTGACTTTGTAAATCCTTTATAAACGACACGATGGTCTCATCAGAGAAATTTGGGTTTATAGTCAACAGTATATCCTCGACGTCTCTGTTCACCAACGTACTGTCCTGATAAAACTTCTTTCTTTCGTTTTTCACCTCTGCATGATAGTAGTCGACCTCACTCTTGGCACCAAGGTACCCTCCTAGACCCATAGAGATTGCACCACTGATCAACTCGGCAAATCCACCGGTAAGCACCAATTTCGCATCTCCCAATGAGGAGAGACCCGCAGTCAACGCAAAGGGCACCGTCAACCCGTCACTCAGCCCAATAATCAAATCGCTAATGATCCTTGGGTCAATCGAATTGAATAGACTTTCTTGCTCCATCTCGTGCACGTGCGTGTAGTCGCTGTCCAACGCATCGTCCGAAGCCTTATGGCTCAACTGACTAGACTCCAAATCCTGACCCGTCGACCGGTAATTAGCGTTCCCGTTACCCAACAAGGGCTCTTGTCTGTTTGGGTCCCGCTCGCCGGACACCAGCCGCACTACTGCGTTCTTGAGGGCAACCACGGACATGAACACACAAAAAACCTCGACAATTAAAGCGTCTTTTTGCTCTGGCACTCCAACAGTTGAACCAAAACAAGCTTACTAAAACCAATACAACCCAACAAAGCGTGCAATGGGCTTCTGGTAATAGCCTTTATAGAGCAAGGCTGGCAACGAGTGAGCCTTTGCTAGCGGAAAATTATGGGCACGCCAGCAGTTACCCGGCACTGGATTTTCCGGGGACAAAAGCTGCGTCACGTGCATGCGTCCAATGGAACGCGCGTGTCTGACTAACGGCTGTTCAGCCAATCACAGAAGAGCAAACCATTTGGCCACGTGCGCTGCAGCGCATGTGCCATATAGTTGGTCACATGGTTATCACGTGTCTGAGCACGTGCACGTGTTCCCCTCCCCCATCCGCGGCTGGCGCCTATGTGTATAATAATACAAATATCATATTAATGCCTAAAGTTATACATATATAAAACTATTCGTGGTGCAATTAAGCTTGGGTGGACGATGAATATTTAGTGACAGCTCTGGTACCTTCAGAAACGGCGTGCTTGGCCAATTCACCAGGAAGGATCAATCTGACAGCGGTTTGGATTTCTCTAGCAGAGATGGTAGACTTCTTGTTGTAAGCAGCCAACTTGGAGGCCTCGGTGGCGATTCTTTCAAAGATATCGTTCACGAAGGAGTTCAAGATAGACATGGATTTTTGAGAGATACCAGTGTCTGGGTGAGTTTGCTTCAACACTTTGTAGATGTACGAGGAGTAAGTTTCCTTTCTAGCCTTCGTTCTCTTCTTACCGTCCACGGAAGTGGAGGTCTTCTTGGCGGCTGGCTTTTTCTCAGCTGGAGCTTTAGAGGCAGGCTTCTTTTCGGCTTTGGCGGACATCGTTATATGTGTATGTGTGTGTGTGCGAGTGTTAAGCTAGCAATCAGCAAGAGCAAGAGTTCGTAATGCCACTGAGACAAACATTTGGAGTTTCCACCATGCTTATATAGAAACATTGACGGGGTCCATTCGTGGGCCTGTTGTGCGGTTAAACACACACAAGGTAACCGGGTCTGCCACACTATGGGCAAGCCTGCCATAACGAGGGATCGAAGCTCGCGGACGGGATCCGCCCTGGGCAGCCCCGGTTCTTTTTAGGCGTGCAGTTCTGGGAACGGCACCCGTGCGAGAACGCGCCGCTATGAATTGCCCGTAGCAGGGCGTGTAGCGCACGGCACGCCGCGCGAAAAACAGCGCTCGCCGCACGCGTGTCGCACGCGTAATCGTGAGCACGACATATGTACCAGAACATACGCCTTTGGCGTTCCAAGAGCCCCAATCCGTGACCGGCTGTCCACCCTCTACGACAGGAGGAAGGACCCGCGTTTAGTGCCTCTGTTTGCATGGAACGGGACCGACTTCTGCCGTGCCACGCATTTCGCAGGTCCGTGCTGGGAACTGCCTTGTCTGTGCGCCCCCAGCGCGTTTAGTAATCCCGCTGTATGCCCTTGACGCTGAGTTCCCAAGTGTGTAGGGGCGCAACACACTACGGATCCCCGTCATATATAACCTGGCCTTTATCCTCGCCTTACTCGTGTCAGTTTCCTTGTCTCAATTACAAAGAACCACACACATATCAATAACACATAACATATATCATTAACAATGTCCGGAGGTAAAGGTGGTAAAGCTGGTTCTGCTGCTAAGGCTTCTCAATCGAGATCCGCTAAATCTGGTTTGACTTTCCCAGTCGGTAGAGTCCACAGATTGTTGAAACGTGGTAACTACGCCCAGAGAGTCGGTTCTGGTGCTCCAGTCTACTTGACTGCCGTGCTAGAATATTTGGCCGCTGAAATCTTGGAATTGGCTGGTAACGCCGCCAGAGACAACAAGAAGACCAGAATCATCCCAAGACACTTGCAATTGGCCATCAGAAACGATGACGAATTGAACAAATTGTTGGGTAACGTCACCATTGCCCAAGGTGGTGTCTTGCCAAACATTCACCAAAACTTGTTGCCAAAGAAGTCTGCCAAGCCAACCAAGGCTTCGCAAGAGTTATAATCTTCTCGCCCAAGCACTCATATTCACTAACAAAAAAAATAACCCCCCATATGAAGCTGTCTGGAGGTATTGGCTTCCAACAGCAATGTAATACCACAAATATCCAAAATTATTATTATATATACACATATGTAGCATAATACGATGATTAGTTCACCATATCGAACAACAGACGCACTCCCTAAGGCCCCAACTCCAGTAACGTCTCACATGGGTTGGTGAAAAATTTGGTATATATAAATCACGCAAGAAAAAAGCGTTGTAAAAAGGTACACTTCCATACCCAACTGCCAGCACTACTGAGACAGAAACCAACCCTCGTCTGTAAACAATGTCTGAACCTTTAAGAATGGTCCTAATTGGACCCCCAGGTGCCGGTAAAGGTACCCAGGCTCCAAACTTAGTCGAAAAATTCGGTGCTGCCCATTTGGCCACGGGTGATATGCTACGTTCCCAGATCGCTCAAAAGACCGAATTGGGTCTAGAAGCCAAGAAGATCATGGACCAAGGTGGGCTAGTCTCCGACGACATCATGGTCAACATGATCAAGCACGAGTTGTCCCACAACCCAGCCTGTGCCCGCGGTTTCATCCTAGATGGCTTCCCAAGAACCATCCCACAGGCTGAAAAATTGAACGCAATGTTGGCTGAACAAGGTACTCCTCTACAGAGTGCCATCGAATTGAAGATCGAGGATGACCTGCTGGTCGCTAGAATCACCGGCAGATTGATCCACCAGGCTTCCGGTAGATCTTACCACAAGATCTTCAACCCTCCAAAAGTCGACATGATCGACGACGTCACCGGTGAACCTTTGACTCAAAGAGGTGACGACAACGCTGACGCCTTGAAGAAGAGATTGGACGCCTACCACACTCAAACGGAGCCCATTGTCGAGTACTACAAGAAAGTTGGTATCTGGCACGGAATCGACGCCTCTCAGACCCCAACAAAGGTCTGGGATGACATCTTGGCCTGCCTAAAGAATTAATTGAGGCAATGCCCAACTAGTGGCCCACATTGCGATGCCCTCTACTCTTATATAACCCCGTTTTATAGAAGAACCTGCCTTGGGTCCGAAGGCCATCGTTACTTACGTTGCTTCTAGCTTCACCTTTATTATTATTGTTTTTGATTCATAAACACGCCCTATCAATTATGTGGACACATCACGCTCTACACATGCAGATAATCTATAGTAAAAGAGGACAGCTACGCAACTAAAGTTCACACGTTTGTCGAGTGTCATGGGTCAAGAGAGTACTGATGGCAAAAGTAGCCCAGTGCGCGGGATAACGGACGGTTCTAACGGCTCAAACGGCTCTGCGAACGATGGTGCTGCGATGACAGCAAATAAAATTCCTATAGTTAAGCCGTCTTTGGATCCTGCTGGGTCTCGGTTGACCACTCCAAGACCGAGAACTAAGTATGTCTATCCAAATAAATTGAAACTAGCTTCTCTGGGTGAGCCTCAGGACGACGCAAATCGAAACCACCCAACGTCGGTGGTACCAATTATGACGTCGCCGAAAAAGGCTAGTGACCCTATACGGCAACTAGGTAACGAAGGTGTAAGGCGTCACAGTTACCATCATGAGGGCTCGCCGCATGTAATGGATCTATCTACTAGGTCCATACCGGGTCAACAACATACGAACTTCAAGTATTTAGTCCCGACCCCGACGCACCAAGCTGTAGAGACTTTTTACATGCAGCCGCTACAACAAAATAACGAGTTATTGAACTTACAAGACTTTCATGGTCAGCATCCATTCAATACTTATTACTTGGAAAACATCGATGGAGCGATTAACGGTTCGCAGGCAGGTAATATTCAATATTATCGGCAACAACCACAGGCAGAATTGTCAACTGCTGCAATCAATGGGTTCAACATAACACCAAACTCGTACGTGTTAGCTAAAATGGTGCCGCAGTATGACCAGCAGCAACAGCACCAGCAGCAATATGTCATGAATTCTGGCTCAGTGATGCAAAGTTTCACCTACAGTGGAGCATCAGAAGTACATGCTGCTAACAACCCCATCTTCAACACGGTTCAGTACTCTTCAAGTCATGAAGAGGAAAAGAATCGCGCAAATTCCCAGTTACCACCAATTATGGTCGCACCTAATGCGGAGACTAACACGTCACAAGATTTGCGGCCTGATGATAAGTCTTCACCAATGTTGAAGAAACGCAGGAAGAGAGCTACAAAGTCTCTCCAAGGTGCACAACCTAAACTCAAGAAAAATAATGTTTTGAAACCCATGTTTCAAAAGGATAAAAACTCAGCGTTACTCAATTTTATCAATAAAGTCGTGCCTCGAATCTCATCTAAGGACGAACCATTGAAAAAGAAGTCTATTGACGGTTCACATATAGAAAAGACTAATACGATTATCATTCCCTTCAACAAGTACGAACCGGAAAAACAGCCATCCCGTGAAAATAATTCCGACGTGCAAAAGACACCTAAGGAGACCCCTGTACAACCTACTAGTAGTGAAAAAGTTGATCTTCCCACTGGAAAAGATGGGACGAATGGGATTGCCTCCGAACGAGATGAACCCTATTGGGACGGGAGAATAAAGACCGAAGAGCAATTAGATATCAATAGTACAAGTGCTGAAAAGCAACTCGCTGAAGACCAACAGACTAATGAACCTGAGGATCGGGATATTAGCAAGAATAATATTGATATCCCTGAAACGAGATTGGATAATACAAGCATTGGAAGTGCAAAGATGACTGTTATGGAATTTTCTGACTCTGATAGTGACCTTACTGTGAATAATTCGCCAACTGTTGAAGGATCTATATCGCAATTGATTAATAGAGACCTAGACCTTCTAAAAGAGCCAAGCATTGGCTCTTCAAATATACCATCTATTAACAATAATGCCTTACCTTATTTAGAAGGTGATACTTCAATGACATCAAAAATGGGAAACGCCAGAAATTACCAAACTCCTGACCCATCGACGCTAAGAAAAAGATATGAGAGAGGTTTAGCAGGTATGGTATCTAACCTGCTAGGTCCAACTGATATATATGACAAGTCCAATGTGATTGACCTGATTGAATCTGGTATAGTGACCTATACACCACTGGAAAAGTCTTCCAAAGTGAGTAGTACGAACGATATATGCTCTGCTTCAAACTTTGAGAGCTCTAACGTATATTTTTACCAGCAAATCCATAAGGGTGACCGGATAATGTATACACCAGAAGGGCCGGATGGGGCCCCTATATTAAGACGGCCAGGTAAAGAACCTGCGCTATTAGAGGCCCCACAAATGAAAGATAAAACTTCTAAACCAATTCTTAATGTTGAAGATATATCTACTTTGACCGACTCTGGAGAGGGAACCTCTAGCACAAGTGCTTCTAAAACAGAATGGAAAAATCAATGGTTTAGAAGTCTAAAATTTTGTAAAGTCTATTTTGATGAGACAGTTCCTGCAGGGCTTAATGAAAGTGCCACAGACAAGATAAACCAAGACTTTAGCCAACTGAGGTTTATATTTGAAAATGTTTTCAATTGTGAACTCACATCAACATGTACTGCACAGAATGATATCATTATAATAAAAGGTGAATTGAATGAATTTTCAGATGATTCTGATGTGATGAAACTGTGGCTACTTGTACAACAAGTGGCTTCATCGAAGAGGATAAGAATTTGGTCCGTCCGAAAATCAAGGAAGTTTATTCATAATATGGGAATTAACACAAATAACCTGATAGATGTGAACACAAATAAGATGGATAAAACTCCTCAGTCAAGTTCTGCTCCTAATATTTCAATTGTTGAACAGCGACAGTCAGCAGAAGGTTCGAGATTAGATAAAGACACTAGTGCATCTGAGGCTAGCGCAAATTTACCTGAGGACGAACCTTCAACAAAATCAAATGAATCGAGTACTATACAGCCAACTTCGGAAACAGTTGAGATACCCGATTTGGATAATGAAAATCCATCAAAGGAGGTTAACCCGCAAACTGATAAAGAAAACATTTTACTTGGTGAGCTTTCTGAAAGAGTAGCCCTACCTTCCGAAGTCGCACAGGCAATAAACACTGCATCACGTCTTATTGACTCGAAGGAACGAGAATTACAAGAACATAGCAAACTTATAGAAAGACTAGTTTCTGAATTGATGGCTAATGAGGTAAAAATTGCATCTCTTCATGGAAGACTAAGAGAGACAGAAATCTCGTATGGTGCAGTAGAGGAAAAACTGATTCACAGCGCTTCAAATTATGATGAATTGAATACGAAATATTTAAGATTACTTAAAGAATTTGAGAGGCACAAAAATGAGAAATCATAAGATTTTAACTAGAACAATTGTGAACGGTGTACTCTTTACGCATGCGTTTGTGCTGTTTTCCATACACGCGAGCGATGGAAGATACGTTTTACGGTCTGCTAAAGGTTCAGTACTGGTTTAACCAAAAAATTGCGCATAATTTAGGTATTCATAAATAGGCATCTAATAAGAACTAAGTTACCGTATATAATACATTAATTGTGTAATATAATAGTTCACCTTGTGGACTCTTTTCATTGAAATCTCAAGTTTAGTTCACACTATTGAATTAAATTTATTTTATGTTTAATAAATATATAGGAAATTTGAATACTTAGCAACATATCATAAACTGAAGTAACAACGCAATGAGAAATATTGAAAAAAACAATTAACTTAAATTAGAATATGATTAACCAGGTTAAATATATTAAGTGATAGATTGAAGATGATACATATGATGATAATTTTATTTAGTATTTTGTACATAGTTCTTTAAAATGTCCATATCAACAGCGGTTGTACCTGATTTTGCATTATCATTAACAGTCTCTTTATGACAAGAAGAGTGGAAATATTTCCCGTCAACTTGTACTGTCGATTTCCAGATCCATTCTCCCAAGTCTTCGTCATAAACACTTGACACTATCTCCTTACAAATTGGGCATTTATAAGTCATATCCTCGGCTGATTCAGGGACAATAACGTAATCTGTGTTTTTAACCGAAGATTTCGTATCTAAACCAGTATTCTTGTTGTTAGAATTAGTGGTTCCTTTCACTTCAGCATTACTTCCCAGTGAATTATTTTGAGATCTTGTATTACTGTTCCCAGATGAGAAACCGCGCGAATTCTTCTTATCGCTACCACTCATCACAGAATTCCTTACATCACTTTGTGTTAAAACAATTTCCTCGTCTTTGAAATTGGTCCAAGAATCTGACGCTAGGTACCAATTTCTCGATTGAATATTCTTTTGAGAGGTAGCTGAATTCCCTGAACTACTTGAAGAGCCCTTGATCCTCTTACTTATCCTAAAATGCCAGTCCAAATGGTCGCTTTGTAATTTAATTTCATCTAAGCTGGTTCCAAACCTTTTACCACAAGAGCTACATTTATTTGGTTTCGCTCTATATAAAAAATGAAGAAAAGTACCCGCAATGGCTGGATTATCATTTTCAATATTCTGTTGTGTTAGCTTTAAAACGGATAAGTTAATAGAATTGACATCTACAGTGGCGAAAAATGCTCTACAATCTGATAAAATATCATTCAAGAAAGATATTGAGGGCCAATTTTTTCTTGACAATTCAGTCACTGTTTGTCTTTCGTTTTGTTCACTTAATTTCGCAAATAGAGTAACAATCGAGTTTTTCGGTGGTTCAGTTAGAAGTTCGGCTTGTTTTAAATTCTGATACAAAGTTTCTAATTTAGATAATGTATTACCTTTCTCCATTTCAGAAAAATTGTAAGGAGATGGAACTTTCGAACCTTCGCCAAATAACGAGGAACTGAGGTTGCTAATATCGTCCTTGGGTTTCAAATCAAATAAAGGTATCGGTGTATTTTCGTTTGAACCATTAAACTTATCATATTTCGACGCAGGTTGTGAATTCGCTTGCATTTGTAATTGCTGTTGTTGCCTCAATTTTTCTCGGACAAGCAATTGATCCTGGTTAAAGACTTGTTTTAATTGTAATTGGACTTGTTTCAATGCTTCCAGTGAAAGCCTCTCGTTTTGCAACACGAGTTTCAATTGGTTCAGTAGTTGCAATTTTGTAGTTATCTTTTCGTCGTTTGGTGATTCCTTCATCAACTCAGCAGCAATACCCATGAGTTTATCGATTTCTTTCAACAACAGAGGCACCGTCGGAGCTGGAAGTCTCGATTGGTAATTTTTCTGGTGCAAAGCGCTAGCCTTCAATAAAAACTTCTCTATGACATCCAAGGTTGTCTTTTCAAAGACAGGCTCACCAGTAGCCTTAGAAGGCTCCATCCACGATTTGAACATCCCAATCATCTTGGTCCTAGTGTTGTTATCGACTATTAAGTACGTCTTCCGATACAGCGTGAACAAGTTCTTACTGAAATAGATGGTATAAGGGCTGCCAGCGTTCTTACAAATAGAATCCATCGCATAGAATGCAAAAAGCTTCTGTGTGGGAACACACTTATCTATCCTATTCTCCAAAGCACTAACAAACGACTGTGCACACGAGATATTCTCTTCGGCCATCTTCGTCAACGTCGTTATAATCGGCCTTGAATTGAAGGTCAGCTCCTTCAAGATGCTGATAAAATCATTCACCACAGCCTCGGTGTCCTCGCGCATCATAACAGCTCTCACTCGCCAACAAAAGAGACCCACACTTGGCTTTGAAGGGTGGGAATAATGCCACTGGGTGTACTATACTGTGGATTAAAATTTTATATAAGGCCTATTATATGATCACGTGTGCACCAAGGTCCACTATGGACAACCTGCCCATCGGGACGGTCTTGGGCTCGTTATGGGTCGATCTATATGATCTCTGGGGTTGGCAATCTCTTGAAACATGCGACGTACTTGGCCCCTTGCTTCCTAGCGACTTTTTTCCCTTCTTCTGTAGCGTTTGTCATGATCTGAACGCACTTGTCCTGGGATTCCCACTCTTTACTCAGCCTTTCGAACAACGGGTGCTCTTCTAAGTGCTTGACCATCCATTTGTGCAAGTCCTCGACGTCTGTGATCGTGTACACAGTGCCTCCTTCCTTCAGCACGTATGCGTACTCGCTCAACAGAGTGTTCGTGATGATCCGCGCCTTGTGTTTCCGTTGCTTGAAGTGCGGGTCTGGGAAACAGAAGAACATCTTGGACAATTGGCCCTTCTCGAAGAAGTTTGGCAGGAACTTCATGGCGTTGCTTCTCAGCACGTTGATGTTCTGGTATTTCTTTTCGTCGATGTGGTTGTTTCTCAATGCGATGATCCGGTCCTCGACGTAATTCGTCACCTGGACTCTGATCTCCATCCCCAGGATCAACTCTTCCGAGAACTCTGGGGACAAGTCAATCATCAGTCCACCAAACCCGCAACCGATGTCTGCAATACTGATTTTCTTGGTCAGCTTTTGCGTCTCTGGGTCCACAAAGTGTGGGTACATCTTGGTCCAATCCATCTCATCGGGACACGACGGATACTCCAATTGGTGGTCCGAGAACGGGTTAGAGTGCGCCCGTTGACGGTAGAACTTCTTCTTGGGCAAGTCCAGCTTCCTCACTTTGCTCTGTGGGTCATCAGCGGCAGGTGCTTCGATCCGAACATGTTTCAATTCCTGACGGCTCTCCTCTTTATTTATACGATAAGCGTAACGTTTGGACCCGGAGTCCGTCGATAGTGGTTTAGCCTTCATCTTCTCGTTGCTAGTCAACTAGTCAGCTCTGATGCACACCTCGTTACAAAAATGTCCTCGATCTCAAGATATCTCGTTGGTCATCGACTAAATCTTTATCTCATCGAATATTTCATGAAATTTTTCAAAATTGGCCCTCACTATGCCAAGGTTGTTTTAAGGCCCGTCCACTGCTGTACACTTGAGTTGTAGTCACTCGGAGGACCTGTGGAACCGCCGGTGACAGTTTATTGACAAGTGTATATGAGTGGTAACCAAGAAAATGGGGCTCGGTACGCAGAGCATTTGTCTGATTTCTACCCTATTATGAACGGGCAAACGCAGGAAACGGGCAATACACCTTCCATTGCCAACGTGGGTCTGGACGCGCCGGCAGCAGTGCTGCCGGCTTCTCCAATGTCCAGAAGGTCCTCTCTCGGGGTCCATTCGCAGGAGAGTAGCTCGTCGATACGAGATTTAGAGACGTTAATCACTAGACGGGACGTGAAATCCACCAAGGATCTGATCACTGAGCTGAGTAATAAGTCTGAGAAATTGAGTGCGGCTCTCACATTGGTGTCACAGTATTCAGGGGATGTAGCGTCCACTATCGAAGAGATCGCGAAGTTAAAGGGTTGCGACGACACCACCGCGGGGAATTTGATGAATGCTGGTGGATTGTTCCATTTAGTCTCAAACCATGAGTTGTTGATGTCTAACTATATCAAGAAGTCCCTGAGCGATGATTTGAAAGAGCAAGTGCACGAATTCGATAAAGAGACGCGGAATTTGGAGAAACAGTTTAAGCAAACCCACAGAGAACAATCGTTGCAATTGAAGTTACAGGAGAAATTGAACAACAAGTTGTCACGGCAGAGGGTACGGAACATTATTTCATACAGAGAGAGCTTACAAAACTTGCAACTGCGGTTGGACCAAATGGAGTTGACGAGACACAATTATTTGAAGGATTCTCACGACATTGTCGATACAACTTGTGCCAAGGTGTTGCAACATGTAGCAATGGTCTCGAGGGCACAGATCGAACTCTCTGAAAATATTGCTAGGAAAGGTTGGTCTGGTGGTGGCCTCGATACATTGCTTCTCGAGGCTGACGACCCTTTTGCTGTACGTGCTGACGACAGCGATGACGAGGACCCACAGTTTGAGACCAGCACTGTAAGAAGTGGAAGCATAGCAAGGAATAGCAACATAACAGACAATGAATCGGCACTGAATGATGAAAACCAAGAGCAGGACTCACAGCATCAGAAGCCAATAGAAGAATTTGATAACTCATTCTCACTACCAGTTACAAGTCAATCTCAGGATTGATAATTACAGGAGGGGGGCAGCGCATGAAGGACATGCACATAGAAAATACGTAATTTGAAGAACTCTATACTCGTAAACACTAGACTCACCAAAACTTCAGGTAACTTACAATGGATTTTCCCTTCTGCTCAGGTACAGCTCCATCCAACCCATCGTTCAAATGGGCCCATTCTCTCTTCAATCTCTCAACGTGTTCTGGGTCATGCAATTTATCTTTGTGAAGCATGGGTCTCTCTTTGTTTCTTACAATCTCCTTAGCTCTTCTGGTTAATTCAAATCCTTTCCTTCTCTTCAACCGACATTGTTCCCATCCGACCAGCGAACCCAACAGTAACCCACCTGTAGCCCAGTTTGTTGCCTTAACAACATTCTTATGGTACAATAGAGTCACTGACCCGACAATACACATGCTGGAGAAACCAATCAACCCAGCGTCTCTGAAACATGGGATCGAACTCAACTTCTCAAAGGTAAAATCCTTCCACTGCACCATTTGCCACGCTTCTTTGAACATGTCCTTAGTGACTCTAGGTCCACTCTCTCCGTTATCATTGAATTTAGGCGGCGTGTCCTGTAACAGGATCTTCTGACCCTTCACATAATTCTTCCTGGTGGGCTCTGTACTCACCGCTTCGACACGTTTGGAACCGTCCTCTACGTCCTGATTTCCTTTGAAAGGCCACCATCCCATTATGAAAGCGATACCTTGCAATTCGTATACTTCGTCTCAATGGATTGTGTCTCTAAGAGTGTCAATATGAATGAGTTTTATGTCATAAAGGCATAGTTTAAAGACTTTTGAACGCAAATGTTCAGTTACTGAGGGGGAACAAGAAGCTTTTCCTCGCAAGAGACTAATGTCCGTGCGTTACATACAAACAAGTCTTACCTGGCCAGCAACGTTTTGCGAGTGCGTAGGCGAGGATCAAGTGACGCTTTTAATCTCTATTTAAATGCTACAAATTGGAAACTGCGTACAACAGATGGTTGTCGCACAGTCCGAGAAGTTGGTAAATCTCGATCTGCTAAACGGAAAAGAAACTACCATTACAGTACCGTTTCCAACCACCCGTGTCGTTTGGCATAGGATTAGCTCGTCGTTAAAGTAATTACTCAGCGCACTTGAAAAATTTTAAATCTTCAAAAGACACTCATCTGTGCTTGAATCACACGCATATATATATATCGATTCAGGAGTGGATACCGTTTGGACACACTTGCTTTGGAAAAGACTGTTGTGTGAATACAAGTGATCCAAGATGTTGTGTTTTAAAACAGTGGTAAAGCCTCACAGAGCTTTGCAGGTTTGTTCGTATGCTACTAGTGCATCCGCTAGTGCTGCTACTGTTGTGTCTACTACTCCTTTAGAACATGCTACGCAGGAGTCTAGGTTCGACTATGATGGGTTAATCGAGAAGGAACTGGCTAATAAGAGAAGAGACAAGTCTTATCGTTATTTCAACAATATTAACAGACTAGCTAAGGAGTACCCGTTAGCTCATCGTAAGAACGAGCAGGACAAAGTGACCGTGTGGTGCTCTAACGATTACTTAGCTTTATCGAAAAACCCGCAAGTTATACAAATCATGAAGGATACCATCGATAAATACGGTGCTGGTGCCGGTGGGACAAGAAACATTGCGGGGCATAATAAATTGACTTTAAGACTAGAGTCTGAGTTAGCAGCTTTACATAAGAAGGACGCAGCTTTAGTGTTTTCCTCCTGTTACGTCGCCAACGATGCTGTTCTGTCGTTATTGGGTCAAAAGATTAAGGACTTGGTCATCTTTTCTGATGAGTTGAACCATGCGTCAATGATCATTGGTATCAAGCATGCCAACTGTAAGAAACATATCTTCAAACACAACAATTTAGAAGAGTTGGAATTCATGTTGAAACAATACCCAAAGTCGCAACCCAAATTGATCGCCTTTGAGAGTGTTTACTCCATGGCTGGGTCCGTGGCAGATATCAATAAGATTTGCGACTTAGCTGAAGAGTACGGCTGTTTGACCTTTTTGGATGAAGTGCATGCCGTGGGGCTTTACGGTCCTCATGGGGCTGGTGTTGCAGAACACTTGGATTTCGATGAACAATTGAAGCACGGGATCAAACCTGTCCCCGGACGTAAGACAGTCATGGACCGTGTAGATATGATTACTGGTACTCTAGGTAAATCGTTCGGTACCGTGGGTGGCTACGTCGCTGCATCTCAGAATTTTATTGATTGGTTCAGATCGTTAGCTCCAGGGTTCATCTTCACTACAACGTTACCTCCTGCGGTCATGGCAGGTGCCGCTGAAGCCATCAGGTTCCAAAGAAAGAACTTAAACTTGAGAGTGGACCAACAAAAACACACCAACTATGTGAAGCAAGGATTTGCTGATTTGGGGATCCCAGTGATGCCTAACCCAAGTCACATTGTCCCCGTGTTAATCGGTAACGCAGACTTGGCTAAACAGGCTTCAGATTTACTTATGGAAAAACACAAGATATACGTCCAGGCCATCAATTTCCCCACAGTGGCTAGAGGCACGGAGAGGTTGAGAATTACCCCAACACCCGGCCACACAAACGACATCTCTGATGTGTTGCTAACCGCTGTGGACGATGTGTTCAGTGAGCTACAATTACCAAGAACTAATGATTGGAGCCTACAAGGTGGGTTCATGGGTGTTGGTGATCCAAACTTTGTTGAAGAGCCCCGTATCTGGACCGATGCACAGTTACGTTTGTCTAACAAGGATCTAAACCCTAACGTCCATGAATCTGTCAGTGACGAAATCGAAGTCAGTAGTGGTGTCAAGAAGTAAAGAAGTTGATGTGTGAATAAAAAGATAAAAGGTTAATAGATAAAAGATAATATAGTATAAAATATAATATAATACCGTGACTATAAAGTATTCTTCTCTACAAAATTAATTGATTAGAAAAATTCCTTTTCAGAAGACGTAGAAGCACCGGTAGTTCTAGCAGTAGATTCTTCGACTGGTTGCTTGGCGGCCATCTGTGCGGTAGAAGATTGAGGATGAGCAGAAGATCTTTGGAACAACTTAGAGACAGGGCCTAGCTTAGACAAATGAGGTTCTAGAGTCTTACAAGCGACGTTCGAGTATTGCTCGGACTTGCTCTTCAACAACTTGCAACCATGGGCCAGACAAGCGTCAATTTCCTTTTGGTAAGTCTTGTAAATGATAGGACAAGTGAATGTACCAATGGTGAATAGGAATAGAACGGTCCAAAGGGAGAAGATGGAGAAGAACTTGTGAGCCAAGTACAAGACCAAAGCGGCTTTGAAAGTGTTCTTTGGAACATTGGCCATGACGATCATTCTCACCTTAGCCTGCTTGGCAGGCATCTGTCTGAAAAATTCATCCACGTAAGGCTTGATCAAACCCACAGTGTTAGGGCACTCCTTGATACCATACTTGGTTACTAGCCCTTGGCCCAAAAAGGCCTTGGAGGCAAACTCAATGGTACCAGTGGTCAACAAAATAGTGTAAGCCACTCTCAAGAAGAAAGTGATCAAATTCACTTTTTTCAAAATCACTAGGGCCAAAAGAGCACCGAAGAATACCTTACCGGTTCTGATAGGGTTTCTCCATAAAAGAAGATCACAATCACAGTTACACTCGTTCTTAGCAGTACCGTGGTTCATTGTTCTTGAATAGTATATTAGCAAAAAAAGAAGGGGTGGCGTAAACGTATCCAAAAAAAAACTTGGGAAGTTTCGATTAATTTCTTTATGAATCAATTAGACGCAAATAAACTCACCACGATGATAGGGAGAGTATGTAAATAATGAAACTAGAAATTGGGTTTTTCGCTTTCTTTACAACAGTGAACTTTTTTCTCGGATACTAAATTTCTTTTAATGAACAATCAAGGTTCCGATCACTTTTATATATATATATATATGTACTGACAAATACGTTTACTACGCTATTAGGTTACCGAACTCTGTGGAAGAGGGAAAAATCCTTTAGTTTCTGGGTAGGGGCTGCTACTGCTTCATGCAGTGCGTGAAGAAAAATTTACCTCGTAGGGTGTGATGTGGGGTTACCAGAGCATCTCAGACGAGACGGTGTTATGTAATTTAGGCCGCAGGGCCAGTGATAGACGCAGGCTAAACGATGCGACGTACGGTAATTCAGGGCAAGAGAGTGAGGGAGAAAAAAACGCGCGCGCGAGAGAAGTTCCGCGGAAGCGCTGCGCGTACCCTGACGGAACCCTACCGATACAAGCGCTTGTGTTGGCGGCAATCTAGCCGCCACTCGATTGCCGCCGAACTGTCGCACGGATGCTCCCCTACTTTTAAACACCCTTTCTACATGCACACCCCTTTTCCAAACGTTAGCACAGGTATATAAAGAGGTGGTGGCAACGGAATTTCTGTATACTTTCAGTGTCTGTTGTTTGAAACGTATCATCACTATGCGCTTTACCAAAGTGGCCATGTTTTTTTTATAAGAAACGGTTACATTTTACATAGTTATATAGACCCGATGTATATTGTGATGTTATATATGTGTATAGCTCCGGCGTGGGGGGGCGCCGATTCGTGGAACCAGTTGCCGCTCCAATGACCACCAAGTGGTATCATGTGCGACGGCGAGCAGCGCTTGAGTCACTATTTCCCACGGAATTGTGTTCCATCTGCTGCTGATTCATTTGCCAAGAACATGCGTATATAAGTAGATGGCCATGGCGAGTCGTCGAGAGAGAATTGGTACCTGACAACAGCAACGAGCACGGATACCTTGACGTGAGAGCTTAGGAAAATAACATGCTGAGAGCCAACAGTCGCAGGCAATTCCATCATTTCGCTCCATTGTGGAGAGGGCAAAACTTGACTGAAAAATTGGTTCAGTCGTTTGCAGTTGATTTACCAAAGGATAAGAAAGTTTACTCGGGAGACTATGTCTCTATAAGTCCCGCACATTGTATGTCTCACGATAACTCGTGGCCCATTGCGACAAAATTCATGGGACTGGGCGCTTCCCGGATTAAAAATCCAAGACAGATCGTGAACACTTTAGACCACGACATTCAGAACAAGTCGGAGCAAAACTTGAAAAAATATTATAACATAGAGAATTTTGCCAAGAAACATGGCATAGATTTCTACCCTGCAGGTCGAGGCATTGGCCATCAGATTATGATAGAGGAAGGCTACGCTTTCCCGCTGAACGTCACAGTGGCATCCGATTCCCATTCTAACACTTACGGAGGAATTGGTTCCTTGGGTACACCAGTGGTAAGAACCGATGCCGCGGCTATTTGGGCCACTGGCCAAACGTGGTGGCAGATCCCACCAGTGGCACAAGTGGAATTGGTAGGGGAGTTGCCCTCTACCCTTATATCTGGTAAAGACATCATCATTGCCCTATGCGGTCTTTTCAATAAGGATCAAGTCCTGAACCATGCTATCGAGTTTACTGGTGAAGGGATCAAATCTCTGTCTATTGACTCAAGACTGACAATTGCCAATATGACCACTGAATGGGGGGCTCTATCTGGGTTATTCCCCATTGATGACACGTTACTAGAATTTTACCATGATAGATTACAAAAAGTTGGGCCTAACCATCCAAGAATAAATAACGAAACGATCGATGCATTGGCTCGGGCATCTAGGGACCATAAAGTCTCTAAACCTGACCCGGATGCTCAGTACGCTAAAAAATTATCCATCGACCTTTCTACTTTGACACATTACGTCTCGGGACCTAATAGTGTGAAGATATCAAATACCGTCAATGATTTAGCAACTCAGGACATTAAGATCGATAAAGCTTATTTAGTGTCCTGTACAAATGCCAGGTTATCAGATTTACAATCCGCCGCCAATGTCTTATCACCAAATTTGGGCCAAGTCAATGTTGTGGCTCCTCATGTTAAATTTTATATCGGTGCTGCATCCTCTGAAGTGGAAAGACAAGCTCAGGACTTAGGTATATGGGATATCTTTGTGAAAGCTGGTTGTCAAATTTTACCGCCTGGCTGTGGGCCATGTATTGGCTTAGGCGCTGGTCTGTTGGAAGCAGGAGAGGTAGGAATAAGTGCTACCAACAGAAATTTCAAGGGTAGGATGGGCAGTAAAGATGCTTTAGCATACTTGGGTTCTCCAGCTGTAGTGGCAGCATCTGCCGTACTTGGTAGAATTGGTTCACCTGAGGAAGTGTTTGGACTCAACCCTGTAAAGGTGTCTTCTACTACTCAGACTTCGTCCGTGACGCCATCCCAGGAAACAACGAATGACACTGAAGTTACCGAGAAACAGAGCTCAGGTAGTAATAAGAAGGTAGATATCTTGGAAGGGTTCCCCTCTGAACTCTCCGGCGAACTTGTGTTTTGCGATGCGGATAACATCAACACTGATGGGATATATCCAGGTAAATACACTTACCAAGACGATGTGCCCAAGGACATGATGGCTAAAGTCTGCATGGAAAACTATGACTCCGAATTTCAACACAAGGCTAAAGCTGGCGATATAGTCATCTCTGGTTTCAATTTTGGTACTGGCTCATCTAGAGAACAAGCTGCTACAGCGTTACTAGCCAAGGGAATTAACCTTGTAGTCAGCGGTTCTTTTGGTAATATATTTTCTAGGAATTCCATTAATAACGCTTTACTAACTTTAGAGATTCCAGAATTGGTGGAACGTTTAAGAGATAGGTACAAGGATGCCCCTAAGGAACTAACAAGAAGAACTAACTGGTTCTTGAAATGGAATGTCGCCGAAACTAAAGTAACCGTCACTGAGGGATCCCTCGAAGGTCCTGTTATTTATGACACAAAAGTTGCGGAACTTGGGAAGAATTTACAAGAGATCATTGTGAAAGGAGGCCTGGAAGGATGGATTAAGTCTCAACTTTGAATAAATTTCTCTTTCATTTCCATTCCCCTTTTACCCAGATAACTGACATTATTTATTCACCACTATCTTAATAGGACATTATCGTCAAAGTGAATAGATATCGTGATTCTAATTATATTTATAAATCATATTTATGGTTTTCAAATGAAAACATTTGATGAAGTTCAATGTTTAACGGTATTTAAATAATTATAGAAAAAACTATATAGCGAATTGTTACGATGATGAAGCCCATCGGTGAAAACTGGAGAATGAGCAAACGCGCTTAAATGAGTTGCAGTAAGGCATGGATAAATACTTAGCTATAATCACAGACAACCAGTATTCAAAACTAAGTGTACAATGTTCATTATATCCAAAGAGTTTACACTACTGGGAACAGTTGCTCAATTATTTGATTGATAAAGCATCGCCACTAAGCAAGAGCTTAGACCAGAGAATCTACAATTTAATAAATGTTACATATGGGACAATGCTCAAATATTTCCCACTCTTGGAGAATTATTATGTGGATTGGGCTCTCTTTGAATATAAATTGGGTAATATCTCAAAGATGAAGAAGAATTTTCAACAAGGGTTAATTGCCATGAACTACAGATCACTAGTCATATGGACCAACTACTTGAAGATCTGCAATGAAATAATAAGTGACAACAAACAACTTTTCAAATTGTATGAACTAGCAGAGACAAATATTGGATTACATTATTTGAGTGGTGATTTCTGGGAACTATATTTACAAACTTTGCTAGAACGTTGCAAGACGAGACAAAAGTATTTGCTAGTCCTTAGGAAAGTGATCGAGATTCCCAATCATCAATTTGCCAGGTTTTTCGCCATTTGGCTTCAAGAGATCGAAAATGTCAGAAATCTTACACAACTTTGCCAATTTATTCCAAAAAAAGTATTATTAAAGAGGTGGAAAATCGACACACACAAGAGACAAAGAAGAGGACCTGTGCTCCTAGAAGCTAAGAAATTGTTGAAGAAGACTACTAAAGAGTTGTATATGGTAGTACAATATCAAGTCATGGAAATATTCAATCTTTTCGAATCCAAAATAAAATATCAATTTTATGTCTCTGCAGAGACTATAATACCCCACGAGGAGATCATAGCGTGGACGAAATACTTGGATTATACCATCAACCTGCATAATAAGGAATTGATCTACTTAAACTTTCAAAGAGCCTTAATGCCCTTAGCTCATTACGATACGATATATTGTCAGTATGCTAAATGGTTAATCGAAAGGGAATCTAACTTTATGATGGCTAAATCAATATTGCTACTGGGGTTCAAACATTCATGGGTTAAGATTAACATCTTGAAACTACTATACTCTACACTAATCAGTAATGGTGAAATATCATTTCTACAAGATTTTTTACAAGAGATTTCAACTAGTTACCAGGTCGACGCACTTGCGAGTTCACCACTATTTAACGATTGGGTTCAAGTGAAAATCTTTGTGGAACGTTCGTTGGACCATGAGTCTACCAACGTTTCTCAAAACACAATTCACATCTCTGGTGAATTGTTGAAAATACTGATAGATAGAATAGAGGCTGGCTACGAGGAAGAACTACTGGGAATCATATTACAAGTAAGGGACAAAGTTATAGAAGAATCAATTTTTAATAAATTAATCGTGGATAAGAACGTTAACTATATCGATAAACCCAAATTTTGGAGAAGCTATTGTGAATACATTACCCTTGATCCTCAAAGGTCTTATATAGAGAAAAGACGACACGTTGTCGAGCAGATTTGGGGAAGGATCCCCAAGATAACCAAAAACATTAAACTAGAAATGGTAGCTTTTGCAGAGACATATTTCCCTGAAGAAGTTGACACTTTGCATGAACTAGAGATTCAAACTGAAAACGTGAGACCTATATGATGATGTATATATATATATAACTTCAATTCGTTACATTTTGGCATTTCGACACTTGGGTCTTATAGAATTGATAACTCTTCAATTCGAGTGTCCTTAGAGCTATCTCGATATCTGTATTAATATCATTTATCAATGCATCTCTGGTAGTATAATCTAACTCCGGTCTAATGTACCCCAATAAATTGAACTTGATTTGGGCCCCATAGAAATCGTGTTGGAATTTATGTAAAACGTGGACTTCCACGGTCTTATAGTCATTACCATAGAACGGGTTCTTCCCGACAGACAGCACGACGGGTAATATATCAAAATCTCCATTCGTAGCGTCTAATAGAGAACCATAATTATAAGTCACTTCTCTGCCGTCTTTCCTCTTTACAATAGAAGCGGGTTTACCCTCGATCGGCTTCACTGTCGCAAACCCAAAATACACTCCCAAGTCCAACTTATTGAAAACGGGAGGTAACTGCTCTATAGGCACATTTGCCGTTGGAATACCCAACTCAGCAGAACCACGCCCAAATCCACATACAATGTCACAGTACTTGGTGACAATCGGGTAAGGCGCCTCGGGACTCTCAGAAATAGGAACGTCAAACTTTCTTATCGTCATCACCCACTTGTACAGCAAACAAACACTATCCTTCAGCGACTTACCACTCGTTTTCTTCAAGTGATGACCTTGTAGTCAATGGTCCTTTTATAACAATTTTTCAACGGAAAAGCAATTTTAAGCAATAACGAAAAGCAACTTTATGCTTAGATCTGGCTTATCTAATTGTACTCTCGAGTGTGCCCCACATCCACAGAACGTATAGTTTAGCTAGTGACAGAGGGATCCTAGAGTGTCAGATAACCAGGTATCAAAGTGAGCTAATGATCAAGTGCAAGAGTGTTGCCGTGAGTCGGTTTTTCAGCACGGCGACTTCGTGCCAGAAAGCTGGTTGTTCCATTGTCAAGCCAGTGCACCATCTGGTGAAGATAGACAAATCGAAGCTGAGCCCTCGGTTCCCCGAGTTGAAGTTTGCTAAGACAGATATTAGGTCTCCTTCGTATCGTCCTCAGGACACTCACCGGGACCGGTTGCAGACACATTATTTGACGACAATCCAACCGGATTTGATGATGGTGCATTACAGACATGGACAGGAGGTCAAGATTGGTGCTAAGAAGAGGGAGTGGGAAGGTGAGTCTCCATACTACCTTAATAGACCTTTGAAAAACCCAAAGGGTTCACTGGCTGAGTTACCTAACGTGCATCCGATCAGTTGGGATAACGTTCCAGAGTTGGAGAGCATTACTCTGAACTGTTACGTAAACGCAGCCGCAGACAATGAATTATATGCGATCAGTGCTATGTTGCAACTACAACAAATCACTGGGGTGAAACCTAAACCAGTTTATTCAAAGACTAATGTACCTAATTGGAGGTTGAGGAAAGGGACAAGAATGGGTGCTAAAGTCAAATTAACAGGGTACGAGATGCACCAGTTCCTAGCCACGTTAACCGAATTTGTGCTGCCAAGGATCAGAGATTTTAAAGGTATTAGCAACCGTTCAGGTGATAACAGAGGTGGTGTTTCGTTTGGGCTCACATCAGAAGATGTTAAGTTCTTCCCAGAGATTGAGTCTAATCATGACCTGTGGCCTAAGACGTTTGGGTTCAATGTAATAATAAATACGACTTCCCAGACAACATCTCAAGCTAGATCGTTGATTAGTGGGTTTCAAATGCCCTTCTATGGCAAAAAGAAGCCTCATAGCTGAAGTAATATACTAATTCATTGTAAATAGATTATTGAATTCTCATGACATTCTTATTTTAATAATAGTTGTCTCACGTATATATATATCTTACATTATTCAAAATCCAACTCCCACTCTATTTCTAAACTCTAGTTAATTTGATGTTATTATTCTGTTTGGCAATCAATGCTACTCTGTCACCTAACGATAACGCCAGTCCTTGGCCCTTTGACCGGATACGAACGTACCCGACAATTTCATTAGTTGCTGGATTCATCTCAATACAAAGATTGGCTAAAGCATCTTCACCGAACGAAGACTTGGCATACAAGTTGCAACTCAAAAACCTACAACCAGGCTCACCAAGGGATTCCTCAGAGGTTAAGACACCCATATTGGTACCCTTTTTCAATTCCTTCAAGTACGCGTGCAATGTGGGTAGCTTAGATTTCACTGATATCTTGTTCTCCCATTCGAATTCATTCCACATTGTACGGAATTTTTCATCATCTGTAGTGGAAGGCTTGATGTAATCCATTATATCTACATGAACATCGTTCATAATCACGTAACGAGCGTCTTCACCATGGCCACCATCGTATATAATATTCCCAAAGATGACACCGGCATCTGCAGATGTAACTTTTACGGTGATAGTGATACGATGGAACCCATGAGGAACCACATTTGTCTTGGCAGGCGTTTCAATGATCTTTAGATCCCCCAAAGTAGCAAATTGCACATGGAGATTCTTTAATGTGTCTTTAGTCTGGTTTACCAGTAGAACGTCAAGCACAACATCGAATTGATTGTTGGTTATGTAGACCTCAGCATATACAGGGTCTGAAAACCCAGTTAACGGAACAATCTTTTTCAATTTGGAGACAAAGGCCTTTGATCTAGTATTTGAAGCAGATCCTTTAATAGCAATCTCCAAATCTTCCTCGATGCTGCTCTTTTCATTATGGATCAGATCAGAGTTAGCAAACTGTCTAAAGACAACAGGCTTCTCAATCTCAATGGCATTACTATTAACATCTTTGGCAAATTTCTTTTGGTTTCTTTGTTTCGATAGTAACACTTGGTTTTTGAAGGAAGATTTGGTAGCATCCAAAAATGCCAGTTCCAATAGTTTCTTTTCAGCTGGGGTTTCCTTTTGGCTGGTCTCCTTCATTAAGATAGAAACTGCTGTCATAATTCTTTCTGCAGAATCTTCATCAATCTTACGGTCTGGTAGAGAGCTTTCGCCATATCTCAATATGCTAATCAAGATCAACAAACTTTCTGCAATAAGAGCATTCGCAAATTCATGGTTATCAGATACCTTCTCGTATCTCAAGACCAATTTGACCACAGTACTAGCAAGGATAGAGCATGTGTAGTAATCACTTTTCAAGATGAAGCGACGCAGAGGCGATGTTGCATATTGATCTTCTTCTTCTGTCTCTTTGTTCTCGGTCTTCGATCCAAAGGCGTTCTCAGTGGCATATGTACCATCTGGCAAGACGACAGGTCTGGTTGTATTAATATTGTCTTTAGTCTCGTCATTTTCATCATTTTCATCTGAATTAATGCCCTTTTGGTTACGTTTCTTCAACTCAGTTTGTAAAATAGGCACTTCACCAATGCTTGAACGTATATGTTTCCATGAAGCCTGGATCTCAGCAACACTCTCCGAGTATTCACCTAAAATCCATAAAGCTCCACGATACGCCTTGGCTGACTTAACATTCTCCAAGGATTCAATCAAATGAGTCAAGACATCGGATCTCACCTGAGGGTATTTTTCCATAACTTCTTTAATGAATGAAATGACACCACTGGAAGCTACAGAGTTCAAATCTCCAATGAAATTTAGCAACAATGATACTACACTGATGGCAACCTCCATGAAAGTGATAGCCACACCACGTATGGTCTTGATCAGTAGTTGTCTGTATTGCATAGAGTTTTCTTTATTACTATTTTGTACGGTAAATTGCAACTCTTTTTTCAACAATTGGACAACGTCTTCCACGTTTCTTGAAGAAACTAAACTCATACAGATATCCAATGCTTTAGAGCGAACGTCGATATCTTCAGTGTTCAAAACACGAAGAATATCCAAAGTCATTTCTTCTAAAGCCCCTGGGTTGGTGTCCTTGATCTCTTGGATCCTATCCAAAATGATCAGTTTTACGTTGTTGTCAGAAACTTTCACAGATAGATCAATTAAGTTGGATACAGCAGTGACCAAAAATTTAGGGTTAGAAGTCAAAGTAGTGACAGTTAAGGCAGACTCAAAGATGACCTCGTTAGAAGTTGTAGATGATAATAAATCCAACAACAAATCAATGTACTGAGCCTTTAAAGAGGGGAACTGAGTGGCATCCTTCCTGATGAACTCTACAAACACAGTTTGTAGCAATGGGTCCAAAGTATCAATTGCAGTGATATTTTCCTCCAAGTATTGTAATGCAACTTCACGGTCTAATTCCGAAACTGCCAAGAAAGCATTTCTTTTACAAATCGGATCAGTCTCGGCAGTTAAAAAGGTACGAATAATCTCGATAGCATCTGGCAACAGGTGGGAGCTCACTTTGTAGATAGAGAAGATGGCTAGGATAGCATACTTACGCACATAAGCGTGACGATACTCCAGACAGCTCAGCACGGAGGGAACCATTTGCTCCAACAATTCAGCCTCCTTCAACTTACAAAGGAATCTTAAAGTGTTCCCTCTAATATACTCATTGGGGTGTTGCAAATCATGCTGGATCGCGTTACAAACCAGGATCATCTCGTGTCTTAGCTTACCCTCAGAGTCTAATTTAGGAAAGATCTCCCAGTAGAAATACAGTAACTTCTTCAACTTCTTATTTTTGGAAGGCATAACAAATCGGATAATATGCATCAGTAACTCTGGCAAAAGGTTACCATCCAACATCGTAACCAAAATAGTTTTCATCGTAGAGATCTTCTCCTCATCAGAACCCTTCTCCAAAGATTTTTGGAAATCTGAGATGGAGTAAGAACCCCCAGAAGCTAATGGGTCAAACACCAAAGTATAAGCAGAATTTTTCGTGCTCATATTTCACTTACAGTTCCTCGAAAAAGAATTGGTCTACTGTCTAACCCAGTATCAATTGATCTCTGTGCACTCCTCTAAACCTGGGCTCACTTGTTACTAACCAATGGCTGAAGATAACCACCTCATGGTGGGAGTGGAACTACGTGGTAATTCATTCAATTTGAATCGAAACGAAATTCGTTGAAATCGAATATCACTATATACGTTGTATCCGATGCCCCAGGTGCCATACGGACGGACAAGGGTCCGCAGTCGTTCCAAGTCCCTACGTGGGCCAGTATGTCGCTTGTAGAGTCTATATAGGTGATGTATTCTGTGTTTCAAGCTTTACCTTGCATCATTTGGTAAAAAATTCCGTTCTTAATTAGAGTCGGAGTCTGGGTTGGCTATTTTGAGACCCGACAGAGTGGGAGTGATGCTTGGAGAATCGAGTTGAGAGCCGTTTGTAAGAGGAGGTACAGTTGACGCGGACTTCCCTTGAGTTTCTTTGTGGTTTGCGGGAATATCAGGGAGTTGATGATCGTTGATATAGTCCATCTGACCTTTTTTGCTGGCCATCTTGTTCTGAGATCTAGTATAGTAACTCACCACTGTGCTTGCCCTTGATACATCTGCGGTGCCGTTTTTCTTCTCCCTTAACGGTGCTAGCAAATCATCACTATCGTATGCCTCGTCTCCCGGAATCCTTTGTAGATAGTCTTCTGAATCGTTATCGTCTGCTGTTAAACTAGTTACCGTGGAGTTTCGGGACAGGTCCTTATTTAGTAATTGGCGGAATTCTTTCTTGTGATTAACGTTCTTCAAACTTTGGTCATTGTACGACAGGTCATCTTCTTCCTCACTGTAAGTCTCCAAACTTAGTAGTTTTTGTTTCACCCTGCCGTGCTTTATACCGATCTGCTTAGAGTTCGTTCTGATCTTCACTCTCATGTTTTTAGCTTGCATGACGTTGTTTTTCTGTTTAAAAGCTATCGGTAAGTTCGGTGGGGTCATTAAGAAGTTGGATGCGTTATAATACTTCAATCTGAGTTCCTCTACGTAACTTGAAACCAGTGCAGTAGGAGCCGATAGATCTGTCTTAGACGAGTTTGAGCTCTTTGTACTCCTGTTGTTTTTTGTGCTTTGGTCACTCAACACCGTGGAAGTGTCTACTATAGAGTCCTTCTGTGGATTCGTGTTAGACAGGACAATATTTCCCGAGGAGCTCGGCGAGAACGAGGGTGACAATTCTTGGTACAGTAGCGATGACTTTCTATTGGGATTTACGTTCATATGAGGGTTTTTAGAATCATCAGTATCCACTTTATCAAGGATAAACAAACTATCTCCACGAGAATTGGTTTCCATTGAGCCTTTAGACAAAGATGCAGCCAGACTGGAGTTCAGACTCACGATTTCATGGTTATCACCACGAAGATGACTTGATTTACTATTGCTACCGCTAACAGAAGATGACTCGTCGTTCTTAAGGAAAAAATGCGGCTCGTCATCATTAACAACTCTAAACCTTCTATTTTGAGACTCCTTTAAAAGAGACCCATTTTCGGAGATGCTTCCTCTACTATCAATATGCGATTGGAAATAGGCCTTTTCACTACTATTTATGGAATCCATATCACTGTCTTTACGACCATGCACACCGTTACGACATTTAATTTCCAATGGGAACTCACTGGTACTATCTTCCGTTGATTGAATACTCACTGACCTAGTATTGGCTATACTCAATCCATTGTTCTCTAAAGAATCCGTATCAAAGCTGCTTTCCGCAACATGATTTGCATCCACCACGTCATTTTCTTCACCGTCACTACTAGTGAAATCTATGAAGGGATTCGTTCTATTTCTGGTGAGATTGTTTAAAATGCTAGCAGCTGGAACGGAGTCATCTCCAGAATTCTTATCATGCTCTACAGAACCAACGAATGAGAATACTTCACCCTCCGAGACCGGAATGTCTTGATTATAAGAATTATCCACAGTATCAGGTTTAAGAGTATTCGAAGAACCGTAATTAGTATCCATCCCTGGTCTTTCTAAATTTAAAGCTAGGATTTCAGACCTCGAATCTGACATTATCCTATTTGGGGCAAGTTGAGTGATATTGGTGTCTAAATCCAGGCCTATATTTTCTAAAGGACTAACCATAAAGTCACTCGTAGTGTCACCTGTTAAATCTATATCGGCAGTTAGACGCGTCTCTTCACCCTCACTTGTGGAGAGGTTCTCATTCTCATAATCATCATCCTGCTTCGTTACTAATCCAAGGGTAGATTGTGATTTTATGAAGGAATCAATGTCGTCGACAAGCTCCTCAGCTTCTGATTTCTTCCTTTGATGCCCTGTGTTTGACTGAATACGAGAAAGAGGCTGCGAAGGTGATACTTCTTTAACTTCATATTTCATTACAGAGTTGGTAGGTTCGTTCTCCTTGACTAGGCCGCTATTGTTCTGTTCTTGATCTTTCAAAAGCGCTATATCCATCGGTGGTGGAGGTCTTCGCAGTTTAATTTTTGGCTCGCTCATATTGACGGGAGGCATATCAGTAATTAAGCTAGTATTGGAGGTGTTATATGACACACTGAAGGGAGCGTTTAAAAATGGATTACTTGAGTTTGGGCTACTTGTAACCGATGTCTTCTTATGTCTATTCTGCTGACTAGCGTTGCTACTCTCTGTGACGTTTGAAACATTCTCCTTTTGCTTCAATTTGGATTCACTAGTTTTCCTTTCTCTATGGCTGTGATGTGGTTTATGAGCTGATTGTGAGGTGTCTCTTGTAGAAGATTTTGTAACATGTGTATGTTTGCTACTATGGCGATTACTCTGAGCCTGGGTCGAAGTGCCATGCGTGCCCTTCGTTTTTGGTTTTGAAGTGGAAATATGGTTGCTAGTAGTCGCATTATTATCTTCCTTTAAATCGGCATTCCCAAACAGAAAGAAGGACCTTCTCTTAGATTTACTATTTGAAGTGCCACCAAACATAGCTAGAGATGTGTATGGTCCAAGTCCTAATGCCAGAAACTGGGTCCTTGTGTCCTTCCGGATTCAAGTTCATTAAAAATGCGTGCTATTTAAGTGATGAGTATAAAGATTATTTATATCTTTTGCTGTAGAATGAGACTCGCCATCATTCATCACTCTATTAATTGTAAGAGACTCGTAAAAATTCGTCTTGTTGAAGTGAATCTGGATCTGTACTCATTAAAAGTGAGCGCCGTTAGTCTTGTAGCAATTGATCTATCAGATCGAGCGCGTTCAGTATATACTCTGCTACACCTCCAATGGAAATTATACGAATTGTCCCCGGATGCGGTGTCTGTGTTAGCGTAGTATGTTGTAATAGATTCAACGACTTAAACCATAGGTCTGACTCGTGTAGATTGTGTAAGCTCAAAACTACGATGTTGCAATTTGTTTGAGACCTGTACTCTTGGATCCTTGCATTTAATTCATCCATGTACTTCAACCGCGGGCATTTGATATATGTCTTGAAGATCTGGTATTGGGACTTTGTCTTGATCACATCCCTGGACGCTCTAACCGTTGCTATACAATGCTGTTTGATTTGGTCCTGGGTCAAGTATGTTTGTGAATTTTTCGGTATATCCACTGCGGTAGTACGGTTCTTCGAAATAGGTTGTGTGGTGGTAATAGTCTTAGTACGCTTCACTGGTGCCGTATTCAAGGGTACAGTTTCAGTAGCCGCTCTCTTCTCCTTTACGGGTGCTTGCTTGCGTAGTTCGACTAAAATTTTGTTACGTTGAGTGACAAACTGGAAATCTATCAAGGCTTTACCCAAAAATGGCAGCTCCGATATCGTGGCCCTCAATTCTCTTGTATGGGCAGCGTATGCAAACTTGAACTGGTTAATCAGAGACGTGGGTCTTTTGCTAAACTTGACGTTTGTAATAAATTCATACAACTCTTTCAGATAAACGGTGAGACTTTTGTCCATTGGTCGAGTCCATTGAAATTGTTTAAAATTTGAAATCGTCAGACATCGGTTTTGTTGTATAAAGAGTGGTTTATTTGTCCTGTTAACGTTAGTGAAGACCTGGCAATTCTTATCTACAAATATATTCGGTGCTAGTCCAGTCTTAGCACCTGCCTGCATCTTGTAGACATTATCTGATAGCAGTATCACGACCAGACAGAACTCTAGAGGACTAAACTCTTTAAATGCAATGAATCCGTTGTGAGACTGTCCATTTGGCGATGCAATTCCATGATCGAATAATAACTTCTCCTTCGAGACATGCACCCACAGAGGCTGTAGATCCGCCTCTACGGCACCACAGGGGATAAACACAAGACTGTTCTTGATTGGTGACTCGACCCTTTCTTGTGTAGACTTCAACCATTCCAAATTCTCCCACAAATCTTGCGATTCAAAAAAATCCCTGCTGGCTTTGCTTTTGACTCTTTTCACTCTCCGCGACGGCTCATCAGCCAAATTCCGTTTCCTTCTATACATAGTTAACCGCGGGCTATCTGCAGCAACCTTCTAAATACCACGTTCGCTTCCTCTGTTACAATAGATACTGAATGTTTCAACAAAGGTCTTGGTTAAATACAATTACAAAACGCAGTACATAGATATATGATTTTGAAAGGCGTAGAAAAAAGATGCCAACTTTCCGAAATTTATATTGATGGTGAATAATTCCTACAATGCCTCGACTTCCTTGACGACTTCATTAAAGGACTCCTTGTACTCCTCTTCCTTACCCTTCCCGTCCTTCTTCTTGTTGCTGCCAGGAACAATGAACACGACAGAGGTAGGCCTCTTCGTGGCACCAGCAGCACCTAGGTCTTGCTTCGATGGGATGAAAATGTATGGCACAGAATTGTCCTCGCAAAGCACTGGCAAATGCGAAACGACATCTGCAGGGTATATATCTCCTGCAATGACCACCAGCCCTTTGTCACCTTTCCGTAGCGCCTTCACCACCTCCTTCACACCACGCTTTACGTTCTTGGCCTTCGACGCCTTCTTCACAGTCTTTAGAACTTTCTTATTCAACTTCTTAGAAGCCAACGGTTTGGCGAACTCCAGCACCGCAGGCATTCTCGTCTCGTAGTTGTCACCTTCTTTACTCGTAGTTTTGCTCATTTTCTCTTTTCCCCTTAAGCCTCAATCCTGATACACTTCCAACTAACAAACACCAACAAAACACCTACAATTCCCAGTAAATCGTTCTTAACATTGGTGAACAAACCCAACTGAAAAATTTCTTGAAGCTCATCGCAAAAATAAAATTTCACAAGGCAAACGCACATCGTTACGCACGGAGATGAGCATGGTGCCAAGGGTCTTTGGGACTTCTAGTGGATGATGTGGTCCCGTTGCTCTGTTTGCAGGTGGTATTCGCGGACTATGGCAGGGTCAAAGACGTTGCTGGCCAGTGGGTCGTTGTCCCGCACGTAGCGGTACAGACGCTTCACCAATGGCGGGTCGAGGTGCTCATCACGCTGGACGAGGGTCGCCGCTGTTCCCTGTGTGCCAGCTCTGCCGGTCCTCCCGATCCTGTGGATGTAGTCATCGAATTCGTTGCTGAGCTCGTAGTTGATCACCAGCGAGACGTCGGTGATGTCTATGCCTCTTGCCGCGACGTTCGTGGCAATGAGCAACGATGCTTTCCCCTCGCGTAGCAATGCCATCGAGCGTTCCCTTTGTTCCTGGCTCTTTGATCCGTGCAACACGGTGAACCGGGTGTAGCCTATCTGCTTCAATTGGGACGCGAGGTGGTCTGCGGTTTTCTTGTAATTGACAAACAGGATGATCGGCTGACCGTACTCTCGGAGCCACTCGGTCGTTTGGCGGAATTTTGCCTGAAGGTCGGTGACGCTGACGACCAATTGGCGGATCTTGGGCGCCTGCGTCTCTGTCAACGTCCGGACATGGACCGGGTCTTGCATGTATCCGTGTGCCAGGCTGGCGACTTGATCCGGTAACGTCGCAGTGAACAGCAAGGTTTGGCGCTCGCTGGGGAACATCGCCAGGATGGTCCGCAGTTGGTCCTCGAACCCGAGATCGATCATCCGGTCCGCTTCGTCCAGGACAAGCGACACGATGCATTGTGTCGGGATAGACCGCTGTTGTAGACAGTCGATAAGCCGTCCCGGCGTGGCGACGACGATATCACAACCCTCCTGGGACAACTGCCACAACGTCTCCTCGTGGCTACGGCCACCGATGATGCACAGTACGCTCAAGTCTGGAGCCAACGATCGAGAGACCGCTTGGCACTCCGATGCGATCTGCGTCGCCAGTTCTCTTGTGGGTGCCAGGATCACGGCCTTGGGGCCTTCTAACAACTTCACAGCCAACGGTCTCACTTCGAGCATCGAGACCACCAACGGGAGGCAGAACGCCAAAGTCTTACCGGACCCCGTGGCAGCAAGCGCTACAAGATCGCGCCCGCTCAGAGCCAATGGGACACCGATCCTTTGAACCGGTGTTGGGTCTTGGAACCCGAGTGTATCCAGCGCACGTACGACCTCCTCAGTGAGCAACCGATGATCCTGCCATTGCCGTAATGGCCGCACTCGGCACTCTGTAGTGACAGTGATCCCGTACCGCTTCTTTAAAGAGATCCAGTCCTGGCTTGTCATATCCTTTAACGGTTTAGAACTCCAATCCGACAACTCGGCGTCATCTAAGCCGTCAGCGGGCGCCACGTACCGCGAGAACGTCGGTTCCTCGAGCGGCGACTGTGTTGGAACATCCTCATCGCTGCTGGAATCGCGAGCGATGGGACTCTGTCTCTGGACCGTTTCTTCACCAAATTCCGCCACACGGGTTCGACCCTCCCGTGCACGCTTCGATAAAAACTTGGGTTTACTGACTTTGCCCTTCAACAACAGCGCAATTGGTGGCGGACGACTCATACTGTGCTCACTGGACGGTGGGGGGGTTGGTCTGGTAAAGCGATGAACGCTGGCCAGGACCAGCAGACGCCCTAATATAAAGCCCTATAAGCACGTGACCGTGGCGCAGGTCACGTGCCAGAGACCGCGAAACCGCAAACAAGTTACAAGGACACCGTGCACTGTACAGTGCACAGCAACGATTCACAGCGAACACTCATTGTGTTCTCCATCCTCGTGGAAATGACACCACGTAACGTGTTCAGAAATCGTGTAGGGCCTGGAAAAAAAAAGAAGCTGCACCTTGTTGGAATATTGGCAGTAGTCAATGTCAACGTTGAGACCTAAAATGCTAAAAATTAGGGTTATCAACTCATGGAATAAATGAATGGCGATGGGCGGTTAGAACGAACAAAAAGCAATGGACAAGATTTTTAAGGGTTGTCTACAAGAGGACAACGGGGGAAGATATCTCCACAAACTATTGCATGGTTCAAGAGTGCATAAACAGAAAAACCAAGGAGGATGAGCCACCTATCAAGTATCAATTAACCGATGCTTCATTTGGTTTTAAGAAAGACCTAGCAAAAGATAGCACTGTTTCTGAACGGTGCACTGTTCACTTGATGAAAATGTTTCATTTGCAATCGTAATTCTTTTGTATATAAAGGTCTGGAAATAACATCCTTATCCAAAATAATGTTTAACCAGACTCTTGTATATTTATATTAAAAGAAAAATAACAGTGAATTAGTGGAAGTTTAGATACAGTATTTGCTGTATCTAATCATTTGAAGTACATTCGCAATAGCGATTTTTATGAAATTCAGATTTAACAATTATCCAGCATACCTCCCAGAGCTTGATACCTGTATGCACACACTGAAGTACACAGTGTGCACGCCCATTGCCGCCCAGCGGCTCCCAGTGCCATCGTCGTCACGTGGGAGACAACAGCCTGTACCCTTGTAGCAGTGTCTCTCGCATGCAACAGTGTGCTCTGCAGGGGCGCAGATAGGGCGCTCACGCAGCCGCCGAAACCCGGAAACCCGGAAACCCGGACGGCAGAGGGCAAACGCCGAGCGCCAAGTGCCAAACGCCGCGGAAGTGGGGAAGCAACATGATCACGTGATGCGTTCCAAACCAGAGGGTTACCCAGGGACGTGCAGTGTGACGTCGCACATTGTGTGAGTATATAAGGCGTGTGTGTGTGGGTGGGTACCCTGGTGAGACATGTCTTGTTTGACACCTCCGAACAAGCAACAAGAGGCAGATATGGAGTTAGGAGACTGTAGTGCGGGCAACAACCCATTGGCACAGCTTGGGAAGCGTACACAGGGCGGTTCCAGACACGCACCGGTGCGGCAGGACGCGGTACGGCAAGAGGCGTTCCGGACGCAGAACAACAGTGTGAGCCATTCCGGGCAGTCGAAAGTGGCTGCGTTCATGGGCGGAGCGCCCATGAACACCAGTATGGGCGCCAACGTGGTGCCGCTGTCATCTCCCGTGACGCCGGTGAGCAGCAACGCTGGCGCGCCAGCGTTGCTTTCTAGGGAGTCCACTTCCTCGATAGTGAAAGTGCAAGTTCCGTCGCCGCCGCAGGAGTCCATGTGGTCGTCGGAGTTCCAACGCAAGAGTGGGTCTTCGATGTCTTTGTCGCGGATGAACGGTTACCACCAGAATTTACACACGCCGATGTTCCGTCACGGGCCGCGCCGCTTGGACGCGGTAAACACCGTTCACCAGGACACTAGCGAGTCGCAAAGTACACAGGAATCGCGCAAGCAGTACTGGGATCAGCAGTTTTCTGAATTAGAGAAAGAGGTTTCTGAATCCCTCGCTTTGTCGGATTCAGGGTTGGATATCGATGCCATGCAAGTCGAAGGCGAGAGCGAGGCCGCTAATGTCGACACAGACTACCAACAGGAGTTTCAAGAAGTGTGGGACAGTATCCACCAGGACGCAGAGGACGTCGTGCCCCGAGCGGAAAGGAAGTTCTTCTTTGGCAACAAGTCGTTGGAAAACAAGACCGACTACGAGTTTCAACCCACGGAACAGAACGAGTATACGGGCAACAAAGACGCCTACCAGATCGGATGCATCCTCATGGAGAACGGTGCGAAGCTAAGTGAAGCAGCAATGGCGTTTGAAGCCGCAGTGGCCGCAGACCCGGCCCACGTCGACGCATGGTTGAGGCTGGGGTTAGTGCAAACACAGAACGAGAAAGAAGCTAGCGGCATCAGTGCTCTGGAGACGTGCTTACAACTAGACCAATCAAACTTGGAAGCTATGAAGACTCTAGCTATCAGTTACATTAACGAGGGTTATGACGTGAGCGCATTCACCATCTTAAACAAATGGATAGAAACCAAGTATCCAAACCTGAACACGTTGATCAATGACCCATTTAATCTGATAGAGGCCGATACTGAGACTGGGACTTTGAGTGAAAAGATTACTAGAAGGTTCTTAACGTTGGCAAACCAATTGCCGCAAGTGGACCCAGACGTTCAGTTATGTCTAGGCCTTCTATTCTATGCTAACGACGAGTATGACAAGACTATCGATTGTTTCAAGACAGCGTTGAAAGTGAACCCGGACGACGAACTGATGTGGAACAGACTCGGCGCATCCTTGGCCAACTCCAACCGATCCGAGGAGTCCATAAAGGCGTATCACAGGGCCCTACAATTGAAACCCTCATTCGTGAGAGCCAGGTACAACCTGGCAGTCTCGTCCATGAACATTGGTTGCTACAAAGAAGCTGCAGAGCATTTGCTCACATCATTGAAAATGCACGAGGTGGACGGAGTCTCCGAGCATAAAAGATTCGCCAACAGCAACACAACGACCAACCAGTACTACAATAACGATAGCATTTTAGAAACTTTGAAAAGAGTGTTCATATCAATGGATAGAAACGATTTACTATTGAAAGTCAAACCCGGAATGGATATTAACCAGTTCAACGGAGAGTTTACCTTTTAGCATTAATGAATAAATCACCCTAACAAAGTACTCATACCATCACATATACGTATACATATATATATTCTTATCATCTTTAGTCATCGATGTATCAATGTCCCCCCCCTTCTCCCAATTACCGTCACACACTCTGTTCAAGTGCTTTTCTTTTATAAAACGGTTAGAAATTGAATATTAAACTAGAATTTTTTACTATATTGTTTACGCTTTCGACCTCATCTGCAGTGAGAGAGACCACTGCCTGACTGTTGAGAGTGTTGATCGTTTTACTCGACAATAGTGTAAGACCATGGAATACAAGGATCAGGACTTGCACCGTTTAGGTCAAGAGTCTCTTGATCGTGATAAAAATGAGAAGACGAAATTTTTCCAAGTTGCACACTCTGCCAGAACACAGTTCCGGTTATCGCACTGGATCGATAAATGTCGGAGTTGCAAGAGACCCAATGCGAGAAATTTGGGTCTAATCGTGTTTATATGTGTGTTTCTTACGTTTTGGATTGGCGATCTTTCACCTAAGTCCAAGATCAACTCAGATTTGAAAAACCATCTACCTGGTGAATTGTTGCAAAATTACCAGAACAGTTGGTTCTCGTTTAAGAAGGACCCTAAGATTGTTATTATATTAGCTGCTAATGAAGGTGGTGGTGTGCTAAGATGGAAAAACGAGCAAGAATGGGCCATCGAGAAAATCTCGATTGCCAACAAGAGAGCCTATGCCAAGAGACACGGATACGGGCTAGTGATTAAGGACTTGACCACCAGTAAGAGGTACTCCCACGAGTACAGAGAGAGTTGGCAAAAAGTAGACATATTGAAACAAACCGCAAGAGAGTTTCCAAACGCAGAGTGGTTCTGGTGGTTAGACCTGGACACATTGATCATGGAGCCGGAGAGGTCGTTGGAGAGCCACATCTTCAGCCGATTGGATAAGCTAGCCAGCCGCACTATCACGAACTTCAACCCACTGGACCTGGAGACAAACCCTCCATACGTCGATTACACCCAGGACCTAGAGTTGCTCATCACCCAGGATTGCGGTGGGTTCAACTTGGGATCCTTCTTGATCAAGAACACTGAGTGGTCCAGGCTTTTGCTAGACATATGGTGGGACCCAGTGGCTTATGAACAGAAACACATGCTTTGGGAACATAGAGAACAGGACGCTTTAGAGACTCTTTACGCAGAGGAGGCGTGGATTAGATCCCGTGTCGGGTTTCTACCGTTAAGAACCTTGAACTCCTTCCCACCAGGTGCATGTTCCGAATTCAGCGACGACCCAAGATATTTCTACGACGAATCCGATCGTGATTTTGTAGTCAACATGGCAGGTTGCAATTTCGGAAGAGACTGTTGGGGCGAGATGCAACATTACGCCAGGTTAATGAGGAAGTTGAACTCGAAATGGTACTCGAGACTGTTCAGTTAAGTCAATTGAACCCGTAATCACTCATACAAAATCTATCTTTGCTCGATATGCCATTTGACCTTCAATAGTATAGTATATTCAAAATATAGATTCAATATAGAATTATTGTAAAATACAAGCCTATACGCAGAGCCCGACAGCCAGAGATAATAACTGCTCTGGGGTGCGGCCTTTCTTCTACAAAATAGAACCATGGCCATCGATACGCTGCTGATTGTGAACAAATCCGGTGGGTTGATCTACCAAAAGAACTTCAATGAGGGGTCCCAAACGATCTTGAAGAGCAACGAGTACCTGATCCTCGCCAGTACCTTGCATAGCGTGTTCGCGATAGCGAGCCAGATCACACCAAAGGCATTACAACTGTCTCAGGCCAACATTGACCACACAATCCCATATATCCCGAACGTCGGAATCACTACCGGGAATGCCACAAACCAATCTGCACTCACCACCAAGACCGGACGGCTTGTCCCGCAGTTGGGTAGTTACAAAGGCGACGACTACTTCAAAGAATCGTTCCCGAGTTGGAACAAGACCGGGCTGCGCCAATTGAGCACAGATCAATTCACAATGTACCTGTACCAAACGCTAACTGGGCTGAAATTCATCACTATAAGCTCCAACGTGCTAGAACCTATGTCTGCAGACACCTCCACGCCGCACACCAGCTTCGTCAGCAACCCATACAACTTGGGAAGCCAAGTAGCAGACAATTTCCTTAGGAAAGTATACTGTCTGTACACGGACTACGTCATGAAGGACCCATTTTACTCGATGGAAATGCCCATAAAATCGGATACCTTTGACAAGAAATTGAAATCCATGGTCGACACCTTCCGATGAACACCACAGGAAGCCTCCACAGTGCCCTCTACACCTCTTAGAACCCATCTGGACAGCTCTTCCGATGGGTTACCCGCGTCCGGGTCCGTCTATACATCGCCAGCGACGGATGCGGTGCTTCAACACTTTTTCAACGGGCAAAGGAATAAGTTGGAATGGGTTCTATGGGTGTATCTGTTGTGCTCTTTGTCCCGAATTTGTGAGTATCAAGAGTTAATAGAAGATTGAAAATGTCTGAAACCATTGAAGGTAACGTTAAGATTGACAGATTGTCTCCAGGTGATGGTAAGACCTTCCCAAAAGTGGGTGATTTGGTGACCATCCATTACACTGGTACTTTGGAAAATGGCCAAAAATTCGACTCGTCTCTAGACAGAGGTACTCCATTCCAATGTAACATTGGTGTTGGCCAAGTTATCCGTGGCTGGGATGCCGGTATCCCTAAGCTATCTGTTGGTGAAAAAGCTAGATTGACCATTCCAGGCGCCTACGCCTACGGTGAACGTGGTTTCCCTGGTTTGATCCCTCCAATGGCCACTTTGATCTTCGACGTTGAGCTTTTGAAGATCAATTAAGCGAACATCGGGGAAAATGCCGAATTGAATGCTTTCGATACCTACTAGTATATATATATGTCTACGTATCTCGAAGGAACCAGTCCTGCTATTTTTCTCTCTTGTTCCGTAGTCTACTGGACACTCGTATGGGTCCATCAGCTTTATGTTTTTTCCTCTTTGCTTGGGCTGCACTGGACTCAGCGTTGGTCTCTGTGCCTGTCGTGGCGACGGGACTAGGTGATGACGTTACAGGTTCTTGCGGCTCCTCGGGTTCGTTTGTGTTTGCGCTAGAATGCCGTGTTCTCTTCGCTAGAGGTTGCTCGTTCGAAGAATCGATTGGTTTCTTAGTCTTGCCCTTCTTGCTGTCTCTAAGGTCTTCTGAACCTTGCGTTTCTTCATGGTCGCTTTCGTCCTGATCCATGGTGTCGAGGGCTCTTTTCTTCGTCGGCGTTGGTGCCCCCTGTGAAGGTCTTCTCGTCCTCACAGACCTTCGTATCCTTGATGAAGTTCGAGTGGGTCTCTTTGGTGACTGATCCGGCGAGACGTCCAGCGAAGTTTCGCTCTTAACCGGGTCGGTCGTGCCTGGTTCAAGGTGTGTCGTCTGTGACTGCGGCACCGAGTCCTTCAATTCGTCTACCGCGCCACCATCATCTTGCTCGTCTTCACTTGCACCCTTTCGAGCGTTCTGGATTATCATCTCACCATACTCGTCCCATGGTAGTGCAAAATCTCGATGCTCAGTGAGCAACTTGTATTTCATCTTCAAGAACCTCTTGGGAGTCAATGTCATTTGTCCAGACACGCTCGCACCGTCTACAGAACCTTCTTTCCCGCTGCTGCCAGTGCGTTCGTCACCCTCGTCACCGTTCCCCTCATCAGCTTCGTCGTCGTCCTCATCACTGTCCCTATCACCATCTTCACTCTCGTTGTCATCAGAAGAACTGCCAACCTCGTTGCTCACCATCCCGGTCACATCCGTCGTGCCAGCTGGGGCCTGGTCATGCTCTAGATCAGATACCTGCTTCTTGCGAGCCGTTAAAATCAATTTCTCTTCCAACTCATCGCTTTGCTTCAAATCATAAAACGAGCCCAGTTTCGCCCAAATGTCCTCTGCTGTGAACACCTTCCCGTGCCGCAACGTCTCCTTTTGCAACAGAGCAATTGGGTGCATGTCTGGGTTGTTCATCCTGTCTAGGATACAAAACATATGGAAATGCTTGTGTAACCCAACGGGTTTAAACTCGGAAGCCCATCTAAACAACCGTATCTCGTCTACCACACTCCACTCAATTGCCATCTTAGAGCACTCTGCTTCGAGCACAGATCAAAAAAAAGGACCACGGTTACAGAAATAAGCCATCAATCGCCTTTCTTCAAAGCTACATAGCACTGTATAGAGAGGCCTTGTCACTATATTTTGACCGTCGCGGGTTTGCACTGTGTTAGCAATCCGGAACCGCACGTGATCCTCACGCCTTGGATCCATTATAGTGGGGCGGGAAAAGTGCGGGCCCCGCGCTTTCCCCCCGTGGGATACTATCGGCACAAACACGTGACACCAAACCCATCACGTGAACACGTTTATCACGTGATACTAAATGCGTCACGTTTTTGGCACGTGACGGTTGTCTCCCAGCGTTGCGAGCGAACTCTTTGAGTCCAAAAGCCATTGGGAATCCCATTAATGGTGTTTCATTGCCGTTCGAGTGTGTAGGTAGTGATTGCTTCTATTGAGGGAATCAGAGAAATTCCTCATTGGAGATGCCGAGGAGAGCCGATAATTTGTACTCGTTGGCCCGAGGGCGAATCCGTGCCTCGTTCAACAAGTACAACTTGTTCAATCTTTACAAGAAAGTTCCATTCAATTTCAGACGTAATACGTTATTCCAACAGAAATGGACGTCCAAGAAGGAGTCGCGTGCGTACCATGGTGAATTTTTGACTGAAGGCCGTTGGAAAGCCACTTTTAATAAGAAGTTAGATTCTGTTGCCCAATTGGATGCCTCTCTAGGTGGTGGTGAAATCAAAGAGACGCCGTACCTTTTGCAAACGTATGCGATCCTGGAGAGAAGACTCGATTTTGCCGTGTTCAGGGCAATGTTTGCGTCCTCGATTAGACAAGCGAGACAATTTGTGCTCAGTGGGTACGTCACGGTTAATGGTACCAAGATTAAACATCCGGGCTACACTTTGAAACCGGGAGATATGTTCCATGTTACTCCATCGAGGGTGTTACAAGCCTTGGGGGCCGAGAAGCCTAGCTTGAAGAAAGCGTTAAAGATCGATAGAGTACAAATATATCGATGGAATAACTATGTGAAGCAAGCGAAGGAAAATCCAGACGCTGTATGGAGAGCCAGATTGAAAAAGGGGTTAAACGCAACCCAGTCTGCTTCCAAGAAGGAGGGCTCTTCAGAGAATACAGGCGTAGATGAGGAGCTTTCTCTTGCCAAGAAAAATGCGATACGAGAGATCAATCCCATATCTCTACTAGCGAAGATCTTAGATGTAATTAAGAGTCAACCAAACGCAGGGACAGTGATAACTACTGAGGCTTTGCATCAAGTTACCCCGTTGGATGAATCTTTGGCACCACAGTTGGCCCAATGTAAGGACTTGCTCTTTAAATCAAAAGAAGTGTCATGGGAAACTTTACAAGGGAAGACCAAATCGGAATTGGAAAGTATAGCTCACAACTTATTACGATTAAATGGTGAAATGAAGGAAAGATTATCACCTGGTGCTAAGGGAGCACTGAGAACCACTTATGGTGTATTATCACGTATCACTCAATCGTATACCAAGACTGTCAGTAGAAGTAGTGATACTGCGGATGCCTCTGAACTATTAGACGGGTCTGCGGGACAGGAATGGGCAAAAAAGTTACAATTCCATCCAAAACTGGATGAAGCCGCAATAATGGAAGATGAATCTTTAGGACCAAAGAAGGTTAATCTACCATGGCAAAAACATATCTACGGTAGGAAAGACCCCAAAAAATCTTATTTCACACCATGGCAGCCAAGACAATTTCTAGCTCCCTTTGCTATCCTTCCTCACCATATAGAAATTTCATTCAAGACTTGCCATGCCATATATTTGAGGGACCCAGTATCAAGACCGGGTCATTCAGAAGTTATTTCTCCTTTCGGTTCCGATGTTCATGAGAGAGCTTATATGCATTACTTAAGGAGAACTAAGTGAAGAAGAACAAAAAAATATATGTATAGTGCAATGACATGGATCTTTCAGGGACATGCATGTAAATAGGTGATAGTATGATATAAAATCGTAGATTATTTGTAAATAGTACAAACGATACTACTAGAAGTATATATAATAATTTTCGAGGAGTTTCTTACCGCAATGAAACACATATCTAAAGAAAACTAAAGAGTCTAACCGGCATGTTCAAAGACAGACGATTTCAATTTCCCCTCAGCGAAAGAATGTTTCAATTGTTCGGGAATAGCAAACTCAACGTAGTCAGAATCTTCACCGATAGGTAAATTGACGTTCACGGAAGTCGAGCTTGAAGTGTACACTTCAGTGTTCAACGAATCCTTGGATAGATAGATGTTACCGCTGTCAGACTTGTCAATACTGATCTGAGGTAAGAATTCTTGCACTTGAACACCAAACTTGATACATTTAATAATGTCTAACCCAGAAATACTAGAGTCCAACACCACACTAGTGGAGTCACTTTCACTCAAAGAAATTGCATTTACTTTACCTTTAATTTGTACTAAGACATTTGAACATTTGCCAATGAAAACAGATTCATCCTTGTTGGCTTCAATAACGATAGGTTCAGTCTCAGAGTCAAAATTTTCAATAAACCACTTATTGCCGTTCAATTCCTTTCTCGGTGGCTTCTTAGTGGTCAAAGCAGAAGGTTTCTTTGGCTTTGGTGGAGGGCCAGACGATTTCACTGATTCAGAAGAAGTGGCAGGAACAGTTGAGCTGCCACGTAAAGCTGGGTTCTTATGTGTTTGTTGAGATTTGTCAACTTTCTTCAAACCTTTGGTGATGTCTTCACCTTTGCTTAATTCTGCAAACACGGCGCCAATACCAGCTTCAGGGGCTTGTGCAGGTTGCGAATCAACTTGAAATACAGACGCTGGAGGCGCTGGTGGAGGTGGAGGTGGAGCAGCACCCCCAGATGGAGCAGGTGCGCCTGCAGGTGCGCCAGCGGATGTGTCAGAAGTGGTACTTGCCGTATGCGCCTTGGCATTACTTTTAGCATAGACTTCTGCAAAATCCCCCCCATTATTGTTCCAAGTTAACCCAGTAGTATGGTACTCTTTAACATAGTTTTTCAACTGATCGAACATGGTCAAAAACAGTTTCACCCATTCTACAGAATTAGGATCCGAGTCCTTAAATTCTTTCAAGACCCTATTTGTCCAAAACTGAGCAGCATCTTTAAAATCCGAAATCAATGAGACTGGTGCTTCTACTGCAATCCAGGAGAATAGCGGAGCACCCTCAGTGATGGCATTCAAATATGCAAAATGTTTATCTTGACGGTTTTGATCTTTCAACTCAGTGATGTGCAAGATGGCCTCGTTGATTGGTGTAATGGAATCGATAAAAGTTTGCGACGACAAGTCTGGTTTATTAGCCATTGCAGCAACACTGATCAAGATCAATTGATTCTTGAACGCAGTCTTCAAAAAATTGACGCATTCTAAAACGTTGGCATCAATCTTCGAGGATAGAGCCAATAACGGATCAACGTGTTGTTCAATGAACGTGGCAAATTCGACCACAGATTGAGGCTCAGATTGCTGCAATTCGTCTTCAGCAGCTGCATTAGAGGTGAGTTCCTTTGTCTCCTGGGTCTCAGCCTTGTACCCGTTAGCCAGTTTGGATTGAATGTAACCTTCCTGGTAAATCGTCACCTCCTCTAATCTTGCTGTAGCATCTTCTAACCGCTTCAACAACTTGACAAGGTTGAAACCTTGCAAGGCAAATCTCCCTGAATCAGACATCTTCCAGAAATAGCGACCTTACGATTGCAAGCTTGGTGCTTTTGTGAACAGGCAAACTGGTTGGTAATTGTTAATAAATACATTATTATTTAATTCCCTTGATATATATACATCGAAAACAGAACAGCCATTACGTGGTCAACACGCCGAATTGGCTTCATTGAGTGCTCAGTGTTTAATCTCTTGCGAGACCGTTCGGTGGGACGTCAGTTGGCTTTGCCATTTGTTTCAAGAGTCGAATCCTCATAGTTTCTTTACAATCGGTTGCTGGATCAGCTATCGTTGCATACTCTAATAGACCCGAATGGCTCTGGAGTGTGTGGTACGTGTCTTTCTTAACGTTCGATATCCATTCTTCCTGAGTAGTAGTTTCGTTCCCGAGGGCAATGTACTTTTGTTTTAAAGTGGCATACTGCCATTTCTCTCTTTGTTTATCGGACTGCCGCAGTGGTTTCCTGTTAGTAAATGTTTTGTAGTATTGTAAGAGCAGGGCAATGGGCACATACCATTTAGAGTGATCGTTTAATTGCCTTACCTGTGGGAGGGTTTCTTGGCTCATCGCTAATGTTTTAATGAATAAATGAAAAAGTTTCACTTACTATAACCACATTACCTTTGTAACGAATCGCGAAAAGTATACTAAGGATAAGCGCATAGAACCAAGTGAGTGACTGACACGTGTGGTAATGGTGTCTGTATTGTTGCTGAACCAAGTTGCGGCGAGTAGATGTTCAAATTCGAAGAGTCAGGGCAAGATCTTGAGTTCCGCGGATTTGACAAAATTCGATGAAACAAAGCCAGAGTGGTTGAAACAGTTGCAAGAGAGTGATGATAAATATACTTGGTTGAAGAAGCTGTTTAAGGAGTTGCTACCGTTCCTCTTTTCTGGGAATTGCGCTATAGCTGTGGAAGATGTCGCTGCATTTGTCAATGAATTGTGCAAACTGGAGCCTCGTAAGAATATTGGTAAAATAATTATCGCCACTATGTCGAGTCTACCAGAGTTAAAGGATCATGAAAATCAATTGGTTGAATTTATTCGTTTAACTAAGGGGATACACGACGATATTTTTAAATTCAGTTGGATATCTTCGAAACTATCCACCAAGGAACAGAACACATACTTAAGACATCTCTTGAAGAGATCCAAGTATGAGATAAGGAAAAGCAATTTGTTTATCGAAAGTCCCATCGGTTTTGGACAATTGTCCATGCTGTTCACGAGCGCTTACCAGGATATTGATAATATAGCCAGAGTCCAATTTTATATCGATGAAGCTGAACACATTATGGGTAAATACTCGCTTTCGTTATTAAGATCCTTGGATTTATTCTTAGTGATCTCTAACGAGTTTTTGTTGCAGAATTATCAGTTCATGATAAAATTCTTAACGCAATCAGATCTTATCTATAGCGACAAGACCCAAAATTCAGTGTTAGCTACTCTCCTAGTAAACAAGATTAACAATGATGCACACTCACAACAGTACTTAAACATCTGTTCTGTACTGATCCATTCCAATTTACTGGATCATCAGATGGTGTGGAGTAACATTAAGCCAACGAATGGGGGATTCCCATCTGTATTGGAGCAATACGCCAAGATATTAGAAGAAGAATCGACTAAAGGTGTAGAGAACGCTTTGGCTATGGCTGATGCCTTGTCAACGGAAGAAGAGACTGAGAATCCTGCAACAGGAGACGCTGATCACGAAACAGGCGAGGACAATTCTAACAATGACGGCTCATCTACTCAAGATACAAATATAGAACTGACAATTAAAAGGAGATACGATTTTGTAGATTCGTTATTGAAGCATGGTTGTTTACAAGAGGCTAGCGAAATCCTAAACGACTCACCACAAATTCTTTTGTTTGAAGGTAAAATCATGAAGACATTTTCAAGAATATTACAATACATCATCGGCCCAGTATATGGTAACAGTCTTGGCGTTACAAACAGTGTAGCTGGTGCTGCACCAATATTAAACGTTCGTAATGGACTCATAAATTATAAGCCAAGACTGATCGAGAATATCATGGTCGATAATCCATTCATGGGGATGGAGTATAACGTGAGCTATGAGTTCTATTTTAAGGAATGGACTCAACATTTACATAAAATAAGAGATGTTGAAACTTTGTTTAAAATTTCTCATGAGCTTTTCGCAACTTTTGGATATTATCTATTCTCCGATACTGCCATCTTTTCACAGGTCTGTCAAATCGGATTGAATGATATAGACAAGATTCCTTCATCTGCAAATACAAAGTCTCTAGATGATTGGATAGATTTCGTGAGAAAGTTCTTATTCCCCGTGACTTCCATTGGTAATATTGATTCTATCGTCTCCGATAACATCTATCAATTAATGGCAAAGTTTCCCTTTGAGAAAAGATACTACATGTACAATGAGATGATTACTAAACTATCACAAGACGAATTAGTCATTAAACTAGGATTTTTGAAAGACGAGAAAGAGGTTAAGAATATATTGAAATCATTAAGCATTGCCACTTATGAGAAGGAATCTCGTAGGCTATCAAAATTGATTTCAACAAATCCTTTGGCGACCTTAATCCCTGTGGTAAAACAAATTGAAAACTATGACAAAGTCTCTGAGCTTGTTGTTGATACTTCAAAATACTTCAATCATTTTGCATACGATGTATTGCAATACGTCCTTTTATTAAGATTGACTAATAACAGAGTGGCAGTACAGGTAGATGGTGTGAATCAAGCATTCTGGGTGCAGAGACTTTCTGCTTTTATCTCTAATTTGGCTAAGAATTGCCCACGGATGGGACTTAGAAATATCATTGTTTACATGATCAAGGCGTTGCATGGCGGAAACACGCTAGCTATCACTATTTTAAAAGATTTGCTCGTTGTTGTTGCTGGTATTAAGGACTTGAATGAAGTTAGCAGCAAAAGTCTTTATATGTTAAATTCTAGTTCTGTCTTGAAAAAAAATGCAAGGAAATTGATATTTGACTCTAGAGATTCGAACAAGTTATTAGCTTTTGATTTAATGAAGCTTTTCGAAAATGAAGATGCAGTTTCTGAGATTATCCTCTTACTTTACAGGTTGACTTCCCAAGCGAACACAAATGATTCACATTATAAGATCTTATCATCGAGATGTGATGAGATGAACACTCTATTATGGTCATTTATAGAGTTAGTAAAATTTTGTTGCGAGGGATCTTCATTTACAACAAATGTTGTAGATTTCCAAAGGCTAATTGAAGAATACCAAGTATCTTCTGCTTGGGCTTTCCATATATGGAGAGATTACATGGACAAAACAACCGAACATAAAGAAACTGCTTCCGACACGTCTCATGAGGAAATGTTGGAAGCGTACATTCAATCGATCAAGAATATTAATTTTGCTGATATTGATTTCGAACAGATTAACCGTGACCTTTTTGTAACATTTTGGAGATTATCGCTTTATGACATATCTTATAACAAGAAGCTTTACGAGGAGACTCAAACGAGTTTAGAAAACAATAAAGACCAAAACTCTAGCTCCAAAAAGAAACAGTTACTAGCAAGTCGCATAAAAGAATTGTCCGATTCTAGTCAGCTACATGACAGGACTTTTGAATCTACAAAGAGATTTTTGAAAGCAAAATCACAATTGTGGGAAACGAATTTCAACGCAGGCGAAGTGTTATCCTTTTTACAATTCTGTGTTATACCGAGAGCTTTGTTTTCTCCATCCGATGCTATTTATTCAGCCACTTTCTTAATACAAGCTTTTGACAAGGAAATCTTTAAGAAAATTTTAGACAACCTTATTAAGTCCAACATTCTTGGAGGCCTTTTATTTAGCTCCACAGTCTCTGAAGCTGGGAATATTGGTATATTTTTCAGCATTATTTTGGAATTTCTGGAGAGACAGAGAAAGGAGGAATTCAGTTCGTCTTCCCCCGAATCTCGAGTAATTTACGAATGGCATTTATCTCTAAGCGAACAGATAGTAGACTTACTGAATGAGTCTAATTATATGTCAATTAGGAATGGTATTGAATTTATGAAACATATCTCTTCGATTTTCCCAGTGGTGGATTCACAAATAGATATAATCGTCCAGCTTTTAAAATCAAATGTGGAGACCGAGAAGAGAGAAGATATCAGACTTCCAATAAATGCCCTATTAGGACATTTATCTGCCAGATTGAAGAAAGATGCCATCTCTTTGGATTCCTTCTGTCCATTGACCGACGCAGAAAGAGATATTAAGACCGAATTTGATAAGGAACTTGCAGAGATCAAGGAATACCAACGATTGAAAAACAACGAGCAAAAAGAAATCGAGCTAAGAGAACAGTTACGGTTGAACAAGCTAAGGAGAGAAAAGAAAGAAGAAGAAGGAGGAAAAGATGGAGCAGAAGAAGCAGACAAGGAAACTGAAGCAGACAAGAATCCTGAAGTTGAAGTAAACAGAGACGAAAGTAAACCCACCGAGAAAAGGGAAAAAAGCGAATCACCCATGGAGATTGACAGGAAGAACATCTGGCCAATGTCCAAGATTCATAAATATATTGATGACTTGAATAACGGGTTGAGCCAAAACGACTTAGAACTTGTCATTACCACAATAGAGAATGAAAAAGTGGCCCAATCTCTTTCAGAGCTCGGAAGAAACTCTAGTGTACCTCGCACATTTAGAAACACTTTAGCAAAAATCTTGACTGACCATGTCAATTCCTTATGTTTAAACATGAATAATTACGAATTCAAAAAAAGAGTAGCAAGAATGAGAGGGCTGGCTATTCGATTTACTAATGATTTCGATAAAGTGGGACATGAAGATGAGTCCGGGGCCAAGACAACTCTAGCTCCAAGAATGAGTCGATACAACACTGATCGCCAAAATGATACTAGCACTGTAACACTGCCCGATAAACCCAAATCACAAAAAATCGGCAACACGCCATCAGATGAACCAACTCGAAGCTTACCTAAAGAACCATCAGGTAGAACTGCGAATAATTCCACCTTGAGGTTTAATAATAGATCCCTTGAAGATAAACCTATCCCAACAAATCCTTCATCAAGGTACTCAAAAAAACAAGACACATCCTCAAAAGAGACTAGAAAACCGACCAAGGAGTTCCCAAGAAACCCAGCTCGGTTGGACCCAAGAGAAGATTCACCAAATGCTTCTAGAAATCATCGTGGGAGATCGTCTCGCATGAAGCACGACCTACCTCGAGACGAGTCTAGTAATGCTAAGAGACAGAAACTCGATTCGAATACCTATAAGCGCAACAACGAACAAGATCGTGATTCTAATGGAGACGAATCCAGGGCGTCTCGAGGTTATAACAATAAGAAACCTGCTACAGGAAAAAGCTTCCCCCCACGTACAAACTCTGGGAGCAGGTACCAGAGATAATTACACAGGTAGCTGCCAGTCAATTGATCACCAAGATGTGAGTTTGGTCTGTCCTGGTGATGTCCTTTAGATACTCGTAATGAAAATTTGTATATAAAGATCATTATATCGATATATTAGTACGCTAATTCCATTGAACATAAGTACCCGTTATAAGCGTTTAGCGAAGTTACAGTGCGCTTTCGAGTACACCAGCGCGTGACCTAATGGGTGAATTTGTTTGGAATGGTAATCAGGGAACACTCTCAGTGTATGTGAGCAAGGGAAAGGATCTTCCAAACCTAATTAAGCTCGACAAACAGAATGTGATCCTGAGACTCCGGATAGCCCATATGACAAGAGAGAGCGATATTCTATTCCGAGCGGGACAAAACCCGGTGTTTGATTATCTGGAGAAGTTTGAAATCACACCGAGTGTCAGACCAATCATGCAAGTAGAAGCCTATTGTGAAAGAAAGAAAAAACCTCCATTACCTATCGGCAGATGTGAAGTAGATCTATTGAACGGGATTAGAGCTGACCCAAAGGAAGGGTATTGCAGATGGTATGACTTGAAGAGAAGTGGAGGCGAATTTGCTGGGACTGTATTTATTGAACTGACATTTAAACCTCAATTGAGTCCCACAATAAGACAGAAATTAAGCAAAGATACTGCCCAGTTAGATGCATCTATGGCTGAGAGACCTATACCGTCTTTACCCAACGAGTTTCTTCACTCAGGGAGAGACTCTGTGGCGGGAGATCGTTCGGAGGATCATAACAAGGCGGTAAATTACCTTCACGGGTCAGCGATGCGCCAAGCGACACCTTCACCCTATCAAAACTTCCCCGGGGAGAGCGTCAACTCTTACAATGGGACTCTACACTCCACACTTACAACAAAGGAACAGTTTGTACCGCCAAATTTTTCTTCATCTGTAGACACAAGTCATACAGAGATATCACAATTGACAGCAGATACTGCCGTTACTAATAACTCTGATACAAAATCACATTTTGCTAACTTGAGGAAGTTGAAAGAACGAATAAACATCTTTAAGAACCCTGCTACCATCAGCAGTGATGATCAATCTGAGACCAACGTAGTGGATATAAAAGCATTGGAGAAGGCCATTGGAGTCACTTCTTTGCAAGACGATACTACGTCAACAATTTTCCAATATGGTGAAGCCAAGACAAGAAATTCGTCTAGTCCCTCTAGGTATATATCTCAGTCTACATCGCCAGAGAGATATGATAACTACAGACACCAAAGCAGAAGTAGGAGCAGAAGCCCTCATAAAATAGCTAGAGAACCTCAGTTGCCACCTTTACCCGAGTCTAGTCACCGTGACAACAGAAGTCCTCCACGACTGCCGACATTACCTGCGTCTCCATCGCCACATAAAAGCAGACACAGTTCTGTTTCGCCTGAAAGGAGAAGGAAACCTCCTCCAAATGCTCATTAAACATTTGGATTTCCTTCTGTCTCAATTCAGAAAAGACTCTTACCAATGTACTACGTAGAATTTACTATCTAATGAATAATATAGCCCTGACAGCTGTTCTAAAATTCGAAGTTGGTAAGTGTATATATGCGTCGAAAGGTTACCTGCGGTAAGATAATTAGTTGTGTTTCGAGTTGCGAATGTTAATGGAAACTCTCTTGTGATGCACAAATGGGATTCTTTCTCTTAAAATGCTGGCTCATCAGCCATGTCGTCATTGCCATAGGCGTCATCATCCTCACCCCCGCTAAAGTATTTTTCAGCGTTATAATCATTCTCATCATCATCGTCTTCTTCCTCATCGTACTCTACATCTTCATCTTCTACTTCCTCCAAACCATCTTCCTCCTCCTCCAGAGCATCGTCCTTCTTATCTGTCACCTTGGTCTCTTCATCGTCAGCTTCTTCAATCAATTCTTTCAATTTTTTAGATAATTGCTCATCTGAAGCGCCTGTAATCCTATAATCCTCAATCTTTTGAAGATTATTTTTACTAATCCCCATCGATCCATACAGTTCCTTGGGGAATATACTAAGGTTATAAACGTTCTCCGGACGTAATGATTTTTTCTTTCTTTCCGTGTACTTGTCGCTATACCTATAGATTTTAACTTCAGAGACCGACTCGTTGGAAATCAGTTCGTTCATATTCCCAGTGAAGAAAGCGCTCTCTGCCATACTGTTACGGTATGAAACGTAACCCTTAGCAATCTTCAATTCCTTCGTTGTCGGTGGCCCATTGACCGGCAGAGGAAGCTTCGGTATCTTATCTTCTAACGAGGCAGACGACCCATTCACGTCCTGATAATTAATACCTAGATCTCTTAGCAGATTAGAGTTTAAATTGTTTTTAGTCGAATTCTTACGGTAACTCATCTCTAATGGTGTGGTATGTCAGCAATGGGTTAGAATTAGAGCTCCTCTACGAGCCTTCACAGGGGAATTTGTGTCTCAATTATTCAAGTCATCGATGAGGTTAATAACAATTTTTCACTTGAATTTGATCCATTTTTTTTTTTATACAGAGAGCCATCTCAGAATAAGGTACCTAGAGCTGTTGTGGGTTGTATATAAGATGTATATAGATGGCAATCGAACGTAATTCAAACACATTGATAGTTCAAAAGAAGAATTTCAGTTCCCAAAGTTTTGTTTGAGTATTCCTAGAATTGCGATATGATACGCTGGGTTCCAAGTAGTGACTTTCAAGAGCTGGACACTAAAGACATCAGCCCTGTCTAGTCCTCTAGCAATTCTTCAATATCAGAGTCCTCATGAGCATTGTAACCGGATTGTAAACTATCCAAAGCCTTTTCGAACATCTCATGTTGCTTCTTGACTCTGAGCCGTGTCTTATTACCCCAGCCAAACGTTGGCTCTTCTTCCTCGGGACGCAGATCGTCCGGGTTTTCAACAAGCTTCCCCAGCTTGGCCTTCTGAGCTTCTTCACTGCTCTCTCTGATCTGGCTAGCTAGCTGTCTCTTCGCCAGCTCTCTCTGTGCCAACGACCGCACTAACATGTACCCACCCACTATAATGATCAACCGTAGACCCTTCTTGACATCGAATTCGGTCAATTGAGTGATTAAATAATTCCTAAGTGTGTCTACGACGTCCATGATACGAGCTTCCAAACAAAACTGTACACTGCTAGAGGATCCTTCTACCTGACAGTTGCAAATAGCGCCACCGGGGAACACGCACTAACAAGAGAACCATCTCCGGCTTGCGGTCTTTGTAAGACATCGTTGGATGTTCAAAAAATTCTTGCTCTTCAACATTTCCATCGTTATCGATGACCTTTACCTGAACTTGCTGAACAGGACGAGTAGGATCAGCAGGATCAGCACTGCTATGATGGCGTAACTGATGAACTTGTTAGCGACGAGGCGTCTGCTCATGACTCTTAACGTCTTTATCGATTTGTCCACGTACGAGTCCGCTTGGAACAACGTCTGTCTTGAATTTTCCAACGTCTCTCGTTGAGACCTTAAATCGTTCATTATCTGAGACCCGATGCCCTCGGTCTCGTTCGCAATCCTGCTGGCGTCCTTCAATCTATCACCAGTCTTGTTCAATAGTGCGTGGTTCGACAACAATTGTTGTCTCTGTTCGTCCGGCATATTAGGGTCGATGCCCATCGAACCGTCTCCTGCGAGAGCCACAGAGTCCCCAAACAACATGCTCTTATCTCGTGAGTCGATCAAATTTTGTAAAGGTTGCTGGATCTCCTTGTTCACCCTTTGTTTGTACTCTCTCAATTTCGATTTGTAATTGGCTCTCTGCGACGAATCCGTTACCGAGTTGTTCACCTCGATGTCCATCTGCTCCACAAGCTCCATCAACTCGTCCTTCTGTTTCTCTACATCGCTCAACGTCGCGTTGCGAACGTTGACCGCTTGAGAAGGTGCTTGTCTTAAAACGCCCACAGTTTGCTCAAATGTGGCCTTGAACTCGGCTTCATAAGAAGATAGCAAGGAACTCATCTCCACGGTGCCTCTATCGTCCTACACAGCGACAACCAAGGCTCTCTGTATGTGCTGGTGGCTCTTGTTGATGAATGTAGTGGTGGGGGTGGAGTGGTTTGCTCTCGCTTTGACTCCCATAAGCCATTCGTCACGTGAGTCGGAATGAATTAGATGTTATGTTGAAAGCGCAATGAGCGTGAGAGCCACTAAAACAGCACACAGAGTGGGTTAAACAAAGGGTGGTGTGCTAGCGGCGTTGTACAGGAGGCTAGTTGAGTACGTGGTACCAGAGTATAGCGATTTGAAGCGTTAGAATTGGGCCATTGACGGTGTTTTAAGCGGTGAAACAAGTTGAAAACACAGAGTGCATCCCAGATGGTGAACCGAGATTCTTTGCCGTATTTAAGCGGGGCAAACGGTTCGTCTCGTAGCAGGATCCCTGGGTACAGTTTGAGCAAGGAGGTGAGCAACAAGAGGCGAAGAACGATGAGCGGTATGACTGCGCGGACGGAAGTGTTTAGAGACGTGACTAACTCGTACGTGTTAGCGCAACGGCCTCAGGAGAAGCGGCTGACGTTCTCTGATCGGTCCATGTTTGAAGTGGTGAAGACAAGGCAGCGGAAGCTGTTGCAAGACATTGACCATTTCAAGAAGTCGATCCGCGAATTAGAGCAAATGATCGAGTCCCTCGAGAGAGAAGAGATCCCACGGGCTTGCGAGAAGATCGAGGACACTGTGAAGCAAACCGATGTGTACAGCAACGAGATCAGCGAGTTGCAAACGCAATTGGCCATCGCGACGAATGAATGTGAGTTTTACATCGAGAACCAAGAACTAGACAACAAGAACACGCAGTTGTCGTACTCGATAGAATACCAAGATGTAGAGAACGAGAATTCTACCAAGTTGAACCGAGCTAGGGCCGATTGGGAGAAACAAAAATTCGATGTTCAACAGGATTTCCAACCGTTTGCATCGGAGATCACGACTCTTCGGGAACAATTGCAATTGACGCAAGCAAAAGTCGATGAACAAGGGCGAGCCCATGCGCAATTGATGGAAGAGTATGAGCGAAACGAATTGATCCACGAATTGGCCAACTTCAAACAACCCAAATTGGACCAACTGGCCTCGTTGCACAACGAGAAAACCGAGTTGTTACAAGAGCAGACCTCGTTAACGTCTACGCATTCAGAAACTGAGAGACAACTTGCAGAGGTGGAACAAAGAGTCGATACTGAGTTGACCAAGATGAAGGATTTACAAGATGCCATCAAGCAAGTACAACGAGAGTGTGTCCCATTGAAAGATGAATCCGTCCACCTAGACACTCGGGTCCACAGGGCACAGACCGATTACAACAGTTGCAAAGATCTATTGGGCCTTAGTGAAACCGAACACAACGCTTTACAAAAAAAACTCAATAATGAACAACGGAACAAGAGGGCTTTACAAGTGAGCATCCATGAATGGCTAAAGAAACCTTTGAAGTTCACTCTGGGCCCGCACATCAACTGTCACCGTGCCGAGTCTATCTCAGACTACGCGGACCTCAGGATTTCGCAACTTTGCGAGATCTACATGAATAGAGGTTGTACCAAAGTCACCGTCTTGAACGTGGCTGTCGAGGTGCCACGAAACACGCTGGTTGACATGATGGAGCCACTTTTCACTTTAGAGACGCCGAGCCCCATCGGGTCGGTTACTTTCAAGAACAAGTCCGCGCGGGGGCTGACCATCGAGTTCGTGAACATCCGCGCGGACTCAATTGACTCCCTAACAGGCACACTCTCGTCAAAGACGCCGGGGACACAGTACTACGACCAAGTGTGGGTCCACCAGCCAATCTTTGTGATCGGAGACCCGGACCCGACGGATTCTAAATATACTACACAGCCATGGAAAGAGTTCCTGGCACGTTTAAGCAGTCTGTAGACGAGACAGCCGCTTGCGAACGAACCCTTCGCAATTGGGAGGGGGGGGCCACCTTGCCAAGAACGGAGTCTCATCCTTCTGGCACGGAACCACGGGCGCCCACTTGCCAGGTCTCCTATTGAAGCTAAAGCACGGTCGCCGTTTGCGGTAAGCGTCCGACACGCTTCTGTGATCTAAAACGCAAAAAATACTACGAAATTGGCGTTTGCACGGTTTTTGCGTCCTGGGACCCTACGCAGTATTGGTGCACGATTTACTTCTATTACTCGATGCAATTGGTGTCTACCGAGCAATGTGCGCGTGTTGGAAGTGGGCTGTGGACTGGGGAAGAAAGGAAGGCAGGAAAAGTACGCTACGTTGCACAAACTTGGATGGAACATTTGGCGGATTCTGAGTTTCCTGTCCTGGGCGTGGTAACTTTGCAAGCTTCTACTGGCGGTTCTCAGAGTTACTTGCCTGGTGCTGCTTATGGAGGGTGTATTAACTAAGCATGGAAAAGAACGTGTTCAAGGAAGCGATCTGTATAGAGAGTCCCATTGATAATTTCCTGTTATGAATTAATTCCAAGGTACTGAGCTCGATAGAGGATCAATGCGAAAAAAATAATAATACTACAGATTCCATTGGATCTGCTCAAGCTTATTCTTTTCTGTGTAGGCCCGTGTGTTTTTTGTCATATATAATCGTTGCTAAAGCTGAGACAACTGATATTCTTAGGCTGGGTTTCTTACATTCTAATTCGTGCCTCTGAAGTAATCAAGGTAAAAGGATTAAGGTTCGAAGCAGATACTACTATTTGTCTTGATACTGTTCATAGGATACTAGTCCATTAGCATTTGATTTTTTTGTCTTCACAGGATTGAACCCATTCTTTCATTAGCTCATTTCCAACTTTGATCTTTCCCCTTTTTGTTTTCGATTCCCAATAATACTAGACCAGCATGACCGACTCCAAGAGTATGGGGCTTATTGTCACCGCGAAGCAAACGTACTACCCAATTGAGCTCTCGAACGCAGAGCTACTGTCTCATTACAAGATGATCCAGGAGTATAGTCACGATATCATTCAAGACATCATGGTCAAATCAAGCAAGTTCAACCCTGACTACAAACTTATCGATCAACAACCTGAAATGGCTCCACAGAACACGAGATCCACAATCGTCACTTTTCTTTTCGAGTTGTCCGTCATTTGTAAAGTCACCAACGGTGTGTTTTTCCATGCTGTGAGATTTTATGACCGTTACAGCTCTAAGCGTGTGGTCCTTAAAGACCAAGCCAAATTGGTCGTTGGGACGTGTCTGTGGCTAGCGGCAAAGACATGGGGTGGTTGCAACCACATCATCAACAATGTCACAGTCCCCACTGGTGGGAGATTCTACGGTCCAAACGTCAGAGCTAGAATCCCTAGACTGTCCGAATTGGTTCATTACTGCGGCGGGTCCGATATCTTTGATGAATCAATGTTTATCCAGATGGAGAGACATATTTTAGACACTTTAAATTGGGACGTCTACGAGCCCATGATCAACGACTATGTGTTGAACGTCGATGAAAATTGTTTGATCCAATACGAACTATACAGAAACCAGCTCTTACTAAACGCTAAGAGAAGTTCACAAGCGTCTCAGGACAGTAATGCCACTGTGGACGAGTCGCAAATCGATATAGATCTCGACACCGATAACCAAAACAGGTCCTACTCAGCAATGGCCTCCGAGGAAGAAGAGGACGATGAGGACTTGAAATTAAAGATTCAATTGATAAATCTAAAGAAATTCCTAATCGATTTGTCCACTTGGCAATACGACCTTCTAAAATTCGAATTATTCGAGATCTCCAACGGTATATTTGCCATTATCAACAAGTTTACCAGTCAGGATCAAGGTCCATTCATGGTCTGCCCCAACTCGTCAAATAACCAAACTGCCATCTTAAACATATTCATGAACGGTGTTGTCAATGTACCAAAATCCTTGTTGGAAATTTATAAAGATCAATCCGGGATCATGCCCTTCATCTACCGTGTGAAGGAGTACCAAGCCGACATGCAAAAGAAGTTGCAACTGGCTTCTGCCATGGATCTAACAAGAAGAATGAATATCTCCACTCGTTACTTCGATCAAAGTGTTTCCAACTCCACAATGTCCTCCCCATCGTTTTCCCAATCACAGAATTTTACTCCAATGAGAAACTTCAGCAGCCAATCCGACAACAGTGTCTTCAGTGCTAACAATATAGAAGCATCGTCGCCAATCACACCAGAGATGTACCCATTGGGTCAATTCAAAATGGATAATAGCGACAGAGGTAGCTCGTTGTCCATAAACAGCATACCAACAGGTTATAACAACAACACAGCAGACAGCACAGCGGGCAAGACAGATTCTTGGAAGCGAAACTACATATCTCATGGCTCTCAAAGCAATAGGTTGGTGTTCGACGAGAATGAGAAGGAAAACTTACAACCGTTACAACATAACCCAATGAGTTATTCTACGGGCAACTTGGACCAAATCAAGAACAAGTTTGGGGGTCAACAGTTTGTACATTCACCAGACGCAATCTTGAAATTGAACCGCCAGCGGAACAACAACGCAAGTCCCTACGACCACCTTTCATGATGGTTACCTTAGTTTATACATGTATACTACTAGTCATAAATAATTAATGCATTCTCCATACGAATTCTTAGCACTTTTGCCATTGCAATCGCGGAGACATCAAGCTACGACCAACATAGTCGTACGTTCAAACAAGATGGCCCAGCAACTCACACGGAACTGTCCAGCTTTCGCCAACAGTCCTCTTGGAGGGAAACCTGGCACCGGAATAGCACAAGTCACGTGAATACACACGTGACGCGACGCGAAAACCACGTGTTGAACATAAACCCTAATTAGGGTAGAATCTCATTTTCCAGCACCACGTGACTCTCAGAAATGAAAACCATTCCCGTCAATTTGTCTGGAAGCCTCCTACCATCAGCCATTGATCTGGAAGACTTGGAGCTAACCTTGTGGTGTGGTTTCGATATACGACACTTAGCAAGCCTCGACAGACCGGTACACTATGGTGATGAACGAGTTTATTGCGTTGTTGGTGTTTTCTCTTTTGTATCCTGCTCTTGTGTTAGCTGAGGATGCAAGTATTGTTGGCACATGGTCTTCGAAGTCTAACCAAGTCTTCACAGGGCCAGGGTTCTATGACCCTATAGACGAGCTGCTAATAGAGCCCTCCTTGCCAGGTATCTCGTACTCGTTCACGGATGATGGTTATTTCGAAGAAGCCACTTACCAAGTGGTGAGCAACCCAAAGAAGCCCGAGTGTCCCAAAGCGACTCTAATTTTCCAACATGGGACTTACGAAGTGTTGAGTAATGGGACCTTACATTTGAACCCGTTTGAAGTGGACGGCAGACAGCTACTGAGTGATCCTTGTACTGACAATGGTATCTCAACTTACACAAGATATAACCAAACGGAGGTGTTTAAATCCTATTACGTTCAGGTAGACGATTATCACGGCATTTGGAAGCTACAACTGTTCCAATTTGATGGTTCCCCCATGCAGCCTTTATACTTAGCGTACAGACCACCTATGATGCTTCCAACAGAGACATTAAACCCTACAGATAGTTCAGCGACGAGCACAGCACAGGAGACGGATTCTGCGTCTGCTAGTGGATCAGTGCAAAAAAGATCGTTGAGCGAATTGATTCAAAGAAGTTTAGAGAATAAGCACAAGACTGGTGCTCAAAAATTGGTGCCTAAAGGGTACATGGCATCGTCTTTCTTATGGTATGCGTCTGCCTTGATGATCGGTGTCGGGTCGATTGTCTTCTTGGTATGCTAATGGTATTAATAATCTGGATAACATTGGGAGGAGATGAGTCTATTCAAAATTCATTTACAAAAATTCATCTATACATAATCTTTTTTACATCTTCACTCAAACATTTTATTTGAACGGAGGAGAGACGAGGGCAATCTAAAATTAAAAGGTTTTAGATCATTATTATTAAACATCATCATTTTATCTTTAAAATGTTTACTAGAATGATATTTATTACCATTCAATATTATTCCAAGATCTATTTTCCTGATAAATTATCATCTCATATTGATTGAAGTAACAGTAAAGTTAATTTCATCACCTTCCCATTTAGTATTGTAAATGATTTAATTATATTTTCTTTAAGATGTAATGGCTCTTTTTCCCCGGTCAGAGAACGAACTCCGAGACTTCTAGTCCACAATCTAAGCATCTTCTTTTACATAATGCATTGCCGTACTCGTCGGTGGCATCAGGAATCGGCTCGCTAAAGTCGTGGACGTGTGATTTCCCGTGTTTGGCCAGCTTTAATTTTTCTGTAAACTCTTGAGCTCTTGTCTTCCTCCTCATCTCTTGGATCTCTTTCTTGTATTTCTTGGTCTTCCTTTGTAATTTACCTTCCTCCCGCCGTTTCCACTCGTCGTCTAAGCCAGCTTCACCGCCCCATTTCTTAAAGGCGAATTCCTCGATCTCACACCTTACAAACAATTGCATTCGAGCAAAAGTGCCCGAATGTGGGTTCGGTTTCTCTAATCTGTGGAACAGCATTTCGTCTGCTAACTCGGACTCTGTGAGAAAATAATCTTCCTTGCACTCAGTCTTGGTCAACAAGGCATATTTTTCAGGTTTCAATTTGGCACATTGTTTACAAACCATCAACTTGTACACGTCATGCAAGATCGGGTCCATCTCGATATTGATGTGGCACTCTACACATTTCACTGCCTGCGATATGTGTTCCGGAGGAGCCGCATTTTCATAGACCATTTTCCGTTCCCTTTGTTCCCGTTTCCAATCCTCCAAAGTCTTCATCTTCTTGTTCCCATCATGGCCATAGTCATCGTACGAGACCGTGTCCTGGGAGTTGATATACCCACCGTTTAGATTCTGCATGGTCGAGAAATCAAAATCGATGTAATCCTTAGTTCTGATACTGGGTTTAATCCTGGGTAAGGATTCAGCAGTGCCTATGGCATCATTTGACGACGAGCCGTGTCCCACGGTACTTCTCTCGATCACGCTTGTCTCTAACGAAACTCTCTTCAAACCGCCCTTATCAGTGGCGTCTGCTGGCACGGGCAAGGCTCTCTTCAGTGGCGCATTCCGTTTGGAAATCGAGCTCAGTTGGTCTTGAGACAGAATCCCTCTCTGCCGCAGTTTTTCAATAGCCAGCCTCCTGTTGGCCTCTACTTTCCGTTTCTGTTCGGCATTCATACAACACGAGCGAGCTGCAACAGTTTGGAGAGAATCGATGAGGACAGGTGAAAGACCCACGGTTGAATCGATGAGGTTTTGGCTTAATAAACCTCTGGGGGCACACCAGTTGAGGGTGTTTGAAGCACAACGGGCCGAGGAAGGAGTCGAACGGCCGCCTGGGGGGGAAAACAGGCACGTGACAGTGAGCTTCAACACGTGACGATGCTCGTTGTCACGTGATAAAGCTCACTATCACGTGATAACGGGCATTGTCACGTGGCAATGTGCTCTCTATCGGGTAATTCCCGCAGTGGGAAAAACGACAACTGTCCCAATCGGGATGTGTTTTTTTCCCAAATACGACCCGTTTAGGACATACCCGTTGGGATCCATCTCGTTTACCAATGGCTCGGGTTCACATGCTCGGTCTCATCGATTTCATCGGTTAGCTCTAATGGGCCTGATATGTTATATAAGGCAGAGTGCTCAATTAGAGGATAGACCCAATTTAGCCCCCACCCCCCCCACC